>PPHD01000266.1:47161-79371 GCA_002909625.1 Bambusicola thoracicus | reverse complement strand
CTTCAAGCTGTGCCAGGGAAGGTTCAGGCTGGGCATTAGGAAATACTTCTCTGAAAGAGTGGTCAGGCACTGGAATGGGCTGCCCAGGGAGGTGGTGGAGTCACCGACCCTGGAGGTGTTCAAGGAACTTTTGGACATTGTGCTGAGGGACATGGTTTAATGAGAACTATTGGTGATGAGCGAATGGTTGGACTGAATGATCCTGGGGGTCTTTTCCAAACTTAGCAATTCTATGATTCTATGAAATTTAATTCTAAATCACTCAAACCACAGTCAGTTAGAGGTGATAAGAAGATTAAAGAAGTTGAAGCAGTGAGAAAAGAGATGGTGAAAAATAACCCCTTTGACCTGCTGTTGATAAAACAAGTCAGTTGTATACCCCTGGACTAAGAAAAATCTTCGGACCCCTGAGAAATCATAATGCTCAGACATTTGTGAGTCATTTCCATGCTTTCTACTGCCACTTTTTAAAGTGACTTTGAGTACTGTCTATCACAGAACGGGGTCAAACACGTTCCTTCTGACAACAGGAGAAAAAAGCAAGCACCAAACAGATTTTTGCTCCCAAGTGATTATGCATTAAGCTCTTCAGTCACTTAGACATTCACAAATATGTCATCTCACTGTTTTGTAACAATATCTGGTACATTATCCTGTCTGTCCCTGTAAGGAAGAGAGCTTGGACAGAGGCCAGCCACCAGCTGAGAGCTCTCCTTGCCAAGTCTGTCACATAAATTATTTTCTTCCAACCTTTGGTCTTTTTTGAGCAAAAAGAAGCCATACTTCATCTACTTTTTGCTCAAAGGTCTTGGAGCAAAAGTCTCAAATCTGGACCAGAAGACGTAAAGTGTCACCCTGCAACCCCAGTCACCTACAGAACTTTCACAAGTGGCCTCTGTTTGATACACCCAGTCATGCTGTCTTCTGCTGCTCTGGTACTAAGTCACATGGTCACCCAGGGGACCAGAGATGTCCAAAAAACCTCCCATTCCTCAAAAACACAGCCAAAATCCAAAGCGCAGTGTGAGTCCCCACATACACGTCTTCTCATGCTGAAGACCGAGTTTGTCATATAGTCCATTGTCCCAGCTCCTATCAAGGCTACCACAACCATCTGTGATGGGAGTTTTTTGTTGTCTTTTTTTGTTTTGTTTTCTATTTCCATCATGCAACTGTTTCTGACTTCATAAACAGTTCTTGAAATCAATAAAAATTAGTATGCTTGTAAAAAAAAAAATCAGTGAACGGTATTAGTTGTAGTGGGGTACATCGCTCTGGTGCACTGCTGCCTCAATCAAAAATAACCCTCAAGATCAGTGAAAGAAACAAAATCTGAAGCTACTGAAAACAAACAAACAAACCACACTTCTGCTGTCACAAAGCCCTTATGATTTCTCTTGAGTTTTGCAAGAAGGAAGGAATAATAAGACCAAAGCATTTATAACGTACAGATGCCACATTTCATGTTTACGGGTGAATTGCACATCAGCCCCTTCCTGCAAATTGGAGGGAGCTAATTGAAGTAATTTCTTCTGTGGAACAGCTATCAGTGCAGCAAAGAACAAACACCAGTGGGGCCCATGTCAGTGCCAACTATACAGGTGATGCTCTCTGGCTCCCCAGCCCCAGGAGCATGTGTTCAGTCTCCTCCGTGTGTTCCAGTGCTGTGCACCTTGTGCAAGTACCACAGCACCTCCTAAGATCTCCACGCTGGCTGCCAGGTTGGAAAAATGCTAAATTTATCATCATTTCCCCCTCAAATCATGACAAGCAGACAGTGGAAGTCCAGCCTACCACTCTTGCCTCTAATGTATCATCACCTCTAACTTTATTCTCCAGTTGTCTTGGTATATCTACATATTCATTTATGTGAAAGGCTGATAGCACTGGTTTATCTTAAAAAAAAAAAAAAAAAATTGAAAAAAAAAAAAAAAAAAGTGCTACAACAAACCATAAAAAATGGCCATCTGAACCATGAGAAAAAATTGGCAGAGATGTGGAGAGCTTGGCAGAGCAGATTTGCAATCTTCACATCTGGAAACAGTATGCTGATAGCTCCACTCTGAGTGGGACGGAGAGCCCAGCAAAAATACTTGCTTGAGACTCCAGTGATCACCCCAATGTACACCGTACTGTGCTATCTGCTGGCTGCAGGGCTCAAATCCTTCAGGTGTTCTGATGGCAACAGGTGCCACAGCAGGGCAAGCAGTGAGAGCCACAGCAGAGGATGGCCCACTCCTACTGAAATTCCTTGGGGAAATCTCTCCTCCTGTCAGAGAGTTGTTGTCAATGTCCAGACGCAGATGAGTGATGAGTAGTGCCCCTCAGGGGTCTCCACTGGGATTGGTGTTCTTTAATATCTCCATCAGTGACATCAACAGTGAGACTGAGTGCACCCTCAGCAAGTTTGCAGGTGACACCAAGCTGAGTGGTGCAGTCAACAAGGCAGAGGGACGAGATGCTGTCCGGAGAGGTCTAGGCAGGCTGAGTAGTGGGTCCAGGAGAACTTCCTGAGGTTCAACAAATCCAAGTGCAAAGTGTTGCACCTGGGTTGTGGCAACCCTCACTATCAGTACAAGCTGGGGATGTAAGGATGGAGCACAGCCCTGCCAAAAAGGACTTGAGGGGAGCTGTAAGTAGGGGACAGACATTTTAGCAGGGTCTGTGTGACAGGACCAGAGGAAATGGTTTCAAACTGTAACAGGGAGGGGTGGGGGAATTCGATTGGATATAAAGAATTAGTTTTTCACAGTAAGGACGGTGAGGCACTGGAACAGGTTGACCAGAGAGGTGATGGATGCTGTCATTGGATTCATTCAAGGCCAGGCTGGATGGGACTCTGAGCAACATGATCTAGCTGTAGATTGCAGGGGAACTGGGCTAGATGACCTTTAAGGATCCCTTCCAACTCAAACAGTTCTATGATGCTAAGATTCCACACATGCTGGGTGCTCCCAGGAGGGCATGCAGGCAGCATCTCTGCGTTACCCAACTAGGCCCTCTGCAGCTCCTTCACTCTCTAAAGCACCACACATCTGACATTTTAGCAAAGAACCCACAACAACATGAAGGATCAATGCCTGCTCCATTCGAACAAGCATGTGCCATTTTAAAAGCATCCATTTGCTGCTCTTTCATGTAAACGTTATTTAGTCGTTTGGTGGAATATCATACAGATTTCCTTTGCTCTCCTTCTGAAGTGCTCTATAATACCTAAAGGAGGAGGTGAGGGGG
This sequence comes from Bambusicola thoracicus, assembly GCA_002909625.1. Classification (NCBI taxonomy): domain Eukaryota; kingdom Metazoa; phylum Chordata; class Aves; order Galliformes; family Phasianidae; genus Bambusicola; species Bambusicola thoracicus. Next base: position 76,137 of record PPHD01000266.1, on the reverse strand, counting down.
TGAGGGATCTGTATATCACTGTTGACTCAGTGCTATCTATAAGGAAAGTCTGTGCTGGATTTGACAGTTTATTGTTTACCTCAAGCTTATTAAATATGAATACTGAAGTTCTTCATTTTCTGCTAAACAACATCCTCTCCAGAGCCAATCCCCATAAACAGAGGTGCAGTTTAGCACACACCACAGCAAAGGATGAGATTTCATGGTGCTCAAGCTGACAGCTGTGCGCTCGCTGTTGGGAGGGCAGGAGCCAGTCCACTGAGCAGCCGCAGTGCCTGCTGCTGGTTCACAGAGCAAAGCAAAACTCCATCCCAGTTTGCCAGCCTGTAACGCCAGCTCACGGAGAACAAACTAGTCAGAAGAAAACACTGATGGCTTTTCTCACCCCAGTAAGCTGTGACATGAGCCAAGCTTTGTGGAACAGCAGCTGCTGGATGGAGATGTTGGGCTGAGTGCACTGTGCTCGGAGCTAAGGAGGCAACATACATGTGCAAAGTTCACCTATAAAAACAGGGAGGGAATGGAAATGGCTGACAGAAATAAGGAGCCTAAACACTGCAGATTCAGTGTTGCTGTATATATGTTGCTGTACAGGATTTTCCTTTTTTTTTTTTTTTTTTTTTTTTTTTTTTGCTTCTCAAAAATGTCAAGAACTCTTTTCCAAAAAAAGAAAAAGGAAAGATTTCCACAGACAGTTCTGCAGAAAGCTCCTCACTGTCTCACCAGCTGAACTGATTGCACACAGAATGAGCATTTTTTTTTCCTCCTCCGGTGACTGCAAGCTGGGTTTCTTACAAGCCTCATGCCCTATCTGTGGCTCTGCTGCAGGAGAGGCTTTGCTGAAGCCCACAGTTAGCTGTGAAGTATAAATCCATGAGAAATTAGTCTTCCATACCTCCTGGCTCCAGCAGACTTTCCTCATTTAGCTTCTGGCAAAGCACAGCTCAGCTGGTGTGGCTGATGCTGTCTTTGGAACATCCCTAGTTTCCCTGTTCTGCCACCCCACCAGACAGGCTATCACTCCCACTGTGGTCCGAGGAAGCATAGTTTCTACCAGAGACCATCACCATAAAGTGAAAAGGAAGCTCAATAGGTTTTTAAGAGGTTTTAAAATGTATTAGGCTCAAAATCGTTGACTGCTTTATTACTAGACTCAATTTTGCATAGCTGTATGTGCGTAACGTGTGTAACCTTTCGCTTTCAACACTGAAAAAAAAAGACCATAATATCCCAAGCTTCAAGAATGCACTAAAAATAAATATCAACTGTCAAAACTCTGCTCTTAAGGAAGGGTTTATTTTCACAGTCTGTCACTATAATCAGATCAGTGTCTTCATCCCACCGCAATACCCTACGTTTTGCCTTGACAGTAACAGCAGTCACAGTAACAACACGAGTCAGAAAGACATCAAAGACACAGTACTTTGAGTCCGTCCCCAGCGTACAGCTGTGCCCGTCTGTGCAACTTCAAACAAACTTTCCTGGTAGCTCCCTGCGGAGCTGTGCCTGCACTACCCAGACACACAGATGCATTTTAAAATCTGAGCTTCATCCCCAAATGCCACACTCCTTCCTCTTCTGAGTTTACAGTGCTGATGTTATCTTAATGCACTTTCAGGTCTTGCAGACTTTTGGGAACCTTCTGAGTGCAGTGCAATTGATTCTGTCTCCTCCAAGTGGTTTGTGCCCAGCCTGTTAACAGTCTCCTTGGAATATATTGGCTTCCAATGATTGCTGATATACCAGTTGCCTGAAAACATAGAATCATAAAGGTTGGAAAAGACCTCTAAGATCTACAACACAATCCATCCCCACCATGCCCCTCAGTGCCACATCCCCACAGCTCTTGAACACCTCCAGGGACAGTGACTCCACCACCTCCCTGGGCAGCTGTGCCACTGCCTCACCACTTGACCATTGAAGTGTCACAATACTTAACCACTCAAGTACCACAACTACAACACAAGAAGATCAACCCAATTACATCCAACATACTACTCAAGTTTCCACTAATAGCACCTTGAAGAATGTTGCAAGGGAAACCAACGCAGTAGGACAGGGAACTGACTCCACCTAAGGCACAGGCACACAGTGAAACATGCCTCTAAGTGGTGGCAGAGGGCAGATGTCAGGCTGGCTCAATAAGCTCATAATTCTGATAGAGAAAGTCTAAAACTGCCCACAGGATAGGAAAAAAAGTTGCTTGCCCTAAAATGCTTGGGCAAAACCAGGGATACTGAAAATAAATACACCAAGATCAGTTCCTTAGGAATGGTGAGCTGAAGTTCCTGCTCCCAGCCAAAAGCTTTGCTGGGGAAAGTTGGCTCTTTAGGAGGAACATGAGATCTATTTACTGAAAAGGGCCATGATAGAACATTTTTCAAATCTCTTACCAGGCTACGATCAATAGAGTTACAAAGTGGTCAAAGCTCCCTTGGCTGCCCATGGTGTCAGATCCACCAGCCAAACCCTTTGGCCAAAGAGTTGAACACTGAGCGGCTGCAGCACTGCAAAACATGTGGGATCAGAATCAGATCCCTTCTAAGGAGCAGCAAGAACCCTTGAAAAGGTGTATGAGAAGAGGTCACTTTATCCAGTAGTTGGATATACTGGTGGGACACTTTTAAAAGAGCAAACTTGGCGCACTTCCCTCATACACCGATCACCTGCTTCCTTCCCGGACAGTTGGGGCCCTGGCATCCACTTATCCACCATGAGGCAGCTCCAGCATAAAAGGCAAGAGCAGTGTGTATATGCATTTTCTTGTTTCTGTGAGGTTTATCCAAGAGAAAAACAAACAGCCATTTGGTTTCCTTACAAAATCCCAATCCCTGCAGAACACCTGAGGTGAAACCCCTACATGCAAGGCTGGGGTCTAGCTAGGAGCCCACCCCAGAATGAATTCCAGCAGCACAGGGACACCATTCCTGCCCGCTGCAGGAGCGCATATATTTCAGCAAGGCCTTTCCTTATGTTTCAAAGTGCAATGGAAGCATTAGGCCTATTGTTCACATTTCATTGCTAGTTTTTAGCTCTCTGTGAGTTATGCTTTCCTTTAGAAAGCAACTTTAACAGAGACTATTCTTCAGCAGAGTTTCCTTCCAATTCATCAACTTCACCACCACTTTTTTGTTTATGAAAGTCATACCGCCTTTTAAGCAATTCTTTTGCCATCGTATCCTAAAAATCTCATTCAGTGTTCCTTCCAGTCCCACACAGCTCTTCTTTAGCTCAGTGCAGACCTCCAAAAAAGACACTAACTTGACACCAGAGCAGTGGGAGCTCTGCAACCCACAGCCAGCTGGCTCCAGTGGATGCTGGAGGAAGCCAGGCACTGACATGAAGCTAACAGAGGCAGAGGAGCAAGCCTTGTCTGGTCCAGCCTCCTTTCACCAGGGTATTAAGGATCCATCTTCAAGCACTTAGGCTCCTTTGCTTAATCTCCCCTTAAATCCTGAGAGGCCCTAGAGCAGCTTCTTTGAATTAATAGTTTTCAGTGCTAAGAGTCTCAGGAATGGTTCTGAAGCACGCCATTTTGGAAAGGCCATACTGGATCTCCTTGGCCCTCTCCCAAAGCACCTATTTCTTCCCTTCATCTGCTACATGTGCAGCAATCCTGCTCAGATAATCATGGGAACTGTGAGCCCAAACCAAATTCCAGATGGTCAACAAGGAAAGGACAGAAATAACTACCTAACTCTTAATGTCTGCATAAGCAGGACCATAGTTTTGTTGTTGTTGTTGTTTTATCTTTCTGTAGAAATAAAGTAATAGTCCATTTTTTAACCCAATATCAGATCTCCGCAGAAGATATTTTCCTTAATGTTCACCACTAGAAAGTATAATATATCTTTTTCTTTTTTCTTTTCCCTAAAGAGATTAAAGTGCAATTATTGCCGGAATTTGTCCTACTTCTCTACTGAACTGTTAAAGGAGACAAATAGTATTCTCACTAGACTTAATTAAAACTCATGTTAATAAGGTGAAGTGCAGCAAACCAAATATAGCCAATATTTTACTACTACTGACTATCTACTAAATATTTATTATGTATTTCTACATTTAATGTATTAAGTTATAATAACAGGTTTATTGAATGTAAATATCTTTTAAGTATAGCTATCCAAGTGTATATAGATAGATGGACAAATAGATGGATATAGATGTATGTTTAAATCCAAGAAGATTGAATTAACATCAATACTCTCTAAGTTACATTGCTTTCCCCTATGGTAGGTAACAAAATTACTGATTTATCACACAGCTGAAATCAATGTGTCAAGGTACCAAGCCTGTAAATATGTACTTCTGGGCTACCTGTTTCCCTCAGCATTCTGCAGGCACTTATGTCAGATATATCAAACCTCCCAAATCATAAGACACCAGAAAGAAGTATCAGAAATTATTAAAAATACAAATTCCTACTAAAAGCACAGTGAATTATTATTCACAGGCTCACTCACTTCTCATAGCTTGGCCCATTTTACCATCTGAACAAGAAGCATATTTACAGCTGGCAAAACTCTGCCTGGGTTACAAACAGATCTGCTTTTGAAGTCCGTGCCCATCTGCTCTGCAGTGAGGAGTAAGCAGCTCGCAATAAACAGAGCTAGGGTAACCAGCCAAGCTCCTTCCCCACACCTGCTAGCTGTAGCTTGAAGTACTCTTACAAGGAACGTTGTCCTTGGCTTTAAAGTCTGGTTTTGGAGTTAGCACGGTGTCAGAAGGAGCAAGTGCTCCTCAATCTAGGAAGTTTAGGTTAGATATTCGGAGGAAGTTTTTCACCCAGAGGGTGGTGACGCACTGAACAGGTTGCCCAAGGAGGCTGTGGATGCCCCATCCCTGGAGGCATTCAAGGCCAGGATGGATGTGGGTATGGGCAGCCTGGTCTGCTGGCTGGCAACCCTGCACATAGCAGGGGGTTGGAACGGGATGAGCATTGTGGTCCTTTTTAACCCAGGCCATTCTATGATTCTATGATCTCTCTTTCATTTGTCCCCACTGTGGTTGTCCACATTCCCTCTTCCAGAAAAAATCAGGATGCAGCTTCCTCCACAATAAACAAAAAAAAAAGGCACAAGACTTCATTTGCAACACAGCCCTTTCCTCCTGGTCAAGCACAACACTGAGGAAGCAGGCTCAGGTTTAGACCTCAGCTCCACAAAACAAAGCAGGAAGGCATGGATTACACCATATTTTTTTTATCATTTAGCTGCTTTGCCATCACTGTAACTCAGATTTTTAAAGCTCTTTCCAATTCCTGCCCATGACATGGGCCAGTAAAACAAACTAAAGCAAACACAGCCCCATGGCATTCTGGTTGGAAGAAATGTACCTGAGGTGTATAGTACATGCTATGACAGGAGTGTATTGACAAGAACATCTATATTGTTTTATTGGACATAAAGGAGGAAACGTGCTGTAATAGACTGTAGATGTTACAACCTCTAGCATCCAGGTGGCCACTTCAGAAATTTAAGATCTCACCTTTTAAAAAGCAAAGGAACTGAGCTACAATTCATGTTTGTTTCACTTTTCCACTTCTCCATCAAAGATTTTCACTCCACATGCAGTACTTTTATTTCCAAAAGCTGTCAAGAGTTGAAGAAATTTTGGCTTGAGGAAAAACACACAACAGTGTCCTGAAAGATATTAGCACACGTTTCAACCCAGACAGGGTTGCAGCAACTGTATGTATTCAGATTATGCTTCATGAGATTTCCTAAAGGTAAGGAATGATTGCTTTTGAAGAGAAAAGCTAAAGCTCAAAAAAGGGTTCTGGAAGGACCCAGAGAGCCCTCTCAGCTCTAGGCTCCTGTCCTCCTTCAGCTGGAACTATCTCAGGGATAAGTTTATCTGCTTCAGCCTTTCCCAAAGCATCATTTCTCAGCTACAGAGCATGAACACACAACATCTCATTCAACTGATTTCTGAGCATGTTACACTGTCATTCAACGTTGGGCTTATTTTGCCATTCCCAAGCTTGCATTTTTGGTGCTCCCGACGGAGGAGACCTTTAAAAAAAAGTTATGTCTCTCACATTTGCAGTGCTTTTCATCTCTGCAACAGTGCTCTTTCACTGTTGGCTGGGTGAAAGGTGTTTTCTCACACCTCTGAGCACGCATATTTCTTTACAGAACAGATTTTACTAATGCAAAGCCAAACAAAGGTGACAGCTTTCATCCTTCCTTTTTCAGGGAGAGCAGAACATCTTTGGTACTCCTTCACCTCGTATTAGGCAAGGCAAATTTCTTCTCCTTCTTCATCCAATTTAAACCCTACATGGTTCATATCAACGGCTCATTCCTGTGAACCTGAAGCTCCTGACAGATACAGAGTGGCACCTGTTTCTCCTGACTTCAGATTAATCCAGGAACATGTATACTGTTAGAGGGGAATTAGAACTTTCAGTGTCCCAGGACTTTGGGTCCAGTTTTGCCTTTGGCAAGGGAAACTTCCAAAGGGAATGTAGGATATAAAATCATTAAGGGTGGAGAAGACCTCTAAGATCACCTAGCCCAACCATAACCTCATCACCATCATGCCCAGTAATGCAGCACTTGCTGCTTCTGTTACCAATCAATATGCTATAAAATACAGACTGAGGTATGTGCTGAGAGGTAAAGTTTATGAAGTTACAGCCCCGTCACAGCATCAAAGCAGAGGCTTTCAGCAGTATTTGGCTTCCTATGCGCCTTTGCCCTGCAGAGTTGGTTCTCACCATGCCTGGAGGACAAAGCTAAGTCATTGCAGAGGGCTACAAACAAGCAGCTGATTACAGTGCACAATTAAGAGTCAGCACACAGTCCCTGCAGACTGGTGCAATGTGCGACTCTCCATGAACAAAAGGTCAAAGAAAGTGCAGGAGCTGGGAAGTTGAATTCCTGCTGGCCACACAAGCAGATTCTTGTATTTTGAGGTATGCACAAGTATACATTTAGATTTCAGCCAGTATGCCAACCAAATGGCAGCAAGTCAGCCTCTCACAAGCAAGTGAACTTCAGTCACCAGCCGAACCCAGAGAAAATGAACCCTAAAGGCCTGTGAACATTTGTAATGATAATTATTAACAATATCTTTGCTACAGGAGTATTAAGATGCTCTATAGCTGCAACGGTGACTTGCACTTATTTGTTGCATTTGAGACATCTGTCTCCTAAGCACACTCTTTCCATCACAAAGCTGATGTGATTTACACTGTGTTTGCGCTTTTCTACTGCTTTTAATGAAACTGCCATTTGGAGAAGCAAACCTCTGCATGAGCAATATAGTTCTGTCCTATTTTATTTTAGGTTACTATCTGAAATAGAGATTCACAAGATTGCAGCCCTATGTGAGCACACAGCTGCAGGAAGTAAAGGAGAATGGTGACCACAGCTCTCTCCAACACAAACAGATGTGTATTCTCACCTGACCTGCACATCCCTGGTCCATGCTGCTACCACACATAGAAAAACAAGGCTGAGGCTGCAAACCTACAGGTTAACTTTTGCCTCTCTGAATAAAACTAGAGGTATTTGTTCTTTGAACAGCCATAAGAAGCTTGTTCCTATCTCCAGGAATATTTCTATTCTTCCTTGCATCTTCCTGGGGTGAATTTCCCCAGTTGGATGTGCCGAGGGCTGGGCTACATGTAACCAGGTGCTTATAACTAACTGCCAAGTGACCCCTGATCAGAGCAGAAGGGGGGGTTGGCACCCAGTGACCGGAGAAAGACAGACGGATGCTCTTAAAAATGTTCTGCTCAAACTTTATTCTCTGTCTCAGAAGAACAAAGCCTTTTTCAAGGAGGTTGTGTTTCCCTTTACACCATGCACTTGCTGACAGGGAGCATTCTCTCAGACTCCAGAGACAAAAGATTAAGAAATCTTTCATGTCTAATTTTGGTTCAATGTCTGTTATGACTCCCTGGCTCTATACCAGGATTTCCTTTGACTTCTGAAGCACAAGTACATATTGAACAAAAACTTAGTTTTAAAAGGAAAACTGTTGAACTTTTTATGTCAAAATGAAGATATTTGTTCCATAAATTTAAACTTCATCTAGCATCTAACATCTTCATCAAACAATCACACCGAATAAAACTGTTCTATTTCACTTTTGCTGCATTTACAGTGAAAACATTCAAAAGCAAAGACGAGCGTGGATGTGCTATAATAGAATTGTAGCAAATGAAGGGTTAATATTGAACAGCTGGTTTTCTGCTCATTTGCTGGAGCCAAGTTCTCTCCTGTTTAAACACCTCTGTTGTACTGCTCTTCCACAGACGCAGCAGGGCAACTGCAAGCCCTGATCTCTCTGCTTTGGGTGGCCAGGCCTTGTATGACCACAACACACAGGTACACCCTCTAGTTACATGGGAGACAAGAAACCCTAAGCCATCTCCTTCTGGGGCAAAAAGCATCCAGTTCTTGTATTACATAAACCACGTTATTGATTACCTTACTATACACAGATGTTGTACTAAGGGGCGTGGTTTAGTGGGTAGATGACTGGACTGGATGAACTTGGAGGTCTTTGCCGACCTTGGTGATTCTATGATTCACTTAGTTAATAACACAACGTAGCTAACTGTCCCAGAGCTGAGCACCACAAAGCCTCAGGGGTGTCTCAGGTACCAAACACAGGGAGACAGCGTAAAAAAATAACAACTTCTGAGTTCGTAACTATAACCTGCATCACTATGGATGTGCACAGTGGAAGGAGAGAATAAACTGAGCTCACCCAGTAAACTTCAATGCTGGTGTTCCTTCGCCTCCAAGCAGCTTTAACAACGTTCCTGTCATGAAAGGATTTTGTGTAATTTTTACATAGATTACGGGTTGCTGTCTATTGGCAGACTCCCACAGAATTCTCTGAGTGCAGTTTAAAAACAGCAAGCCTTGCCTCTGCTGGAAGCAGCTGCCTTAACTAGAAGGACATTTCAGTGCAATTATTACTTCCGCTCCAAAGGATATAGAAGCCTCATTTCGATTCTGTGAGATGCACAGAGATGACAGCATTGCTTAATGTATCTATCAAGTTCCTAACGTGATCATGATTGAATGGGGAATGATGAATCTGACCTTTCTTTTAAATCACCATTACAGAGTTTTAATGGGTTTCTCGAAAGTTATCGTTATTAACATGAGTATTACTGGATTGAAATCAGCCCATTAAAGCCTTCACCACAATGCATGCACCACACTGGTACCTGCAAAGAAGTTGCTGAGCTATCAAGAACTGTCTTCTACCTAAAAAAAAAGGCAAGAGCCAAGCAAATGCATGGACAGGTTCAGACACTGGTAACAAGAGTTATCAATTGTTTTATTGAGAGTGGTGGAGGTAGGGAATTAAATGGGTCAGAATTCATGCAGGGAGATGAAGGTACTTCACAGTGCGTTCCATGGTTAATAGGAATAAGCTGATCTTCTGCATCTTCCACACTAGGCTTGCTCGTGGTGGGGATCAGCTGTGCAGTGCAGGGCATCAACCTGTTCCACATGGTGTGAGCCTGCAGCTATCAGCACACGAAATCACACAGCTACATATTATTATTAATGTCAGATTTGCAGGCAAGGTTGGCGTTCAACACCGGGGAACAAATCCCTAGGCCACCATTAACCTCAGCAGTAATTGAATCATTTTGAAGATGCCTCTATTATTTCTAAATCAGGAGTGAATGCACTGTTCAGTTATTTAGAAGTTCAGCCCATGCTCTGCTGGTCCTCAGCACATGCTGTGCATGCATGGCTTTGTCTCAGTGGAAGGAAATCTACAGCACTGGTTCTGAAAGGTGCCCACTTAGCCAGGAAGAGGTACAACACACAGAGCAGTGATAAATACCTCCTGTGTTGAGCTGGCCCATGAGCATGCCTCAGTCCCAGACAGCAGCAACCATGTCTGGGTTTAAGACAAGTTTCTTGTGCTTTGTCCTTTCCTGATGAAGAAGTGACCAGCTTCTATGTTACTCCAGCTTTTCCCACTAACCTCCCAGCCTTCCTCTTTACCAGGTTTAACATGCTAAATGCCACCCTATGAGCTAAATACCGCCAAGAGAAATCAGTGCATAACTAAGTTACTGGTAAGTGCAATTGGCTACAAAGAGCAAAGGCATTCTTACAGGGAGGATTCAGTTTTTTTTCTACCGTGGAACAGTTTCCAGCTGTTATTGCCATTTCTTGTTATCGGGAAATACCCACCTCATTTACAAAGAGACAACCAACATACACAATTCTGCAGATAGGTCAACCTGAACAACAATAAATGGTAAAACTAGGCATTGGGAAAGTGCAGTTTGCTATGTACTACGCTTTGTGCACCGACTGGATACGTGTGATGTTGGTAAAGACATCAAAACTTACTGAAACTTGAGTATACCAGGACCTGGGGAGTACCATGCCAACAGCCACCTGCTATCTGCCCCAGCATCCAGCCTGTTACCTGGTGTTTGGCCAAAGCCAGCAGAACCAATTACCATGGAACACTCCCTTAGGAATAGAGAAGCTGCAATGAGACACAAAACCTGCCTGCTCCACAATAACTGCCAACAGTTTTCCTGTAGAGAAGGCAGCTATCTGCCCCCACTCCCTCCAGCACTGCCCTGTCTGTGGTTCTGCTGCTTCTGGGAGCTCACAGCTGAGATCTTTTGAATGAGAGGACCCACACCTGAAAACATGTATCACATTGTGCAAGGAGAAAAGATGCCGTGGTGTGAGGATGGGCACACAGAGAGGCACTCAGAAGGTTTTGCCCAAGAAGGAACCTTTCCTGGGAGACTGCAAAACCCTGTACTGTTATGAAAACACAGATTCTCATGGTGGTCTTTAATGAAACATTTACATGCAGATTATTTCATTATACGGTGACTGTAATGCGCACATTACATTTTTATACATCCTTAATAAATTTCCCAATGCTGTGTTTCATCTAGCTTGATCCAACGTGCAGGAAAAAAAGATCCCTGTTGCATAGAATCCCATCATTTATAGAAAAGCTTTCTGGTAATCATCTCTTCTCCGCAGGAGCCATCGGACTTCACATCACAGCTGATCACACACCTTACAGCCTCACAGCAACATGCTTTTGGCACGAGACAAAGCGCCACCGGTGTGATGCAGAGTGCTTGGCAGGAGGAGCAGGGGAACAAGAGAGGTGCTGAGAAGCTTCAGAGCCTCCGGCCATCACCCAGGGTATTCTGCATCACCCTACTGTTCTTCCCAGCCCAACAGCCAGGGCTGTGCTGGCACAGAAAGTGCTGCTGGTATTTGCCTGACCCTCTGAGAAACTACGTGCAAAGGAAGTTAAATACCAGTAAGGAAAAAGAGTGTTTGCTCAGGATGACAAAACCTGGAAGGTTACTGGATTCGGGGGGATCAATCTATCTCCATAGCATCCGGTGATATTTCAGATGACACTGAGAAGCCATTTTCACTATTCCAGAGATGCTCTTTTTGGTCTGTGATTGCAGATAGCAACTTCAGAGCTGTCAAATACAGCTGCCCCATCTCTCAGTGCCTACATCAGCTCACCTTTATGATACAAAAGCTGTATTCATGACAGCAAAATGCTACAACAACAGCATTCTGCTCCATCATCCTGAATCCAGCCCCAGACTTCAGACTGGGGATGCCTATCCCTCCCTATACCTCTGCATTCCTATGGTTCTCAAGTCACCATTTGCTGCAGAAAATACAGTTGAAAGGGCAAGGACATTATGTTTATTATGTTCTGTAAATTCAGAATATTTACTGCAAGGTGCCAACAAAAGGAATTTCATTTCTTTTCATTGCTTATTTCCCTGAGCCAATGCCCACATCCTAAGGATCTCGTGCTGAGCCCTCCTGGAAACCCACTGGAGACACATCCTCTCCTGTCAACAGTAGCCCTGGAAACAGCAGCTGGTAAAAGGCCACGAAGTGAACGGCAAATTAATAGCAGTTTTTAGCATAAGAGAAATACCAAAGGTCCTTATGCTTGGATGAGAGGATGAAGATTTGGAAACACACATCTGGCTGTACAAGGAGAAAAGATATCATGGTGCAAGGATGGGTGCACAGAAAGTCCCTCATCAAGGTTTCTGCCCAATCTTTCCCTGGGAGTCTACAAGGGCATTTTTTTGTCTGACCTGCCACCCATTTACTCTGCTGCTCTATGGATCACAAGTAATCAGCTCCAAGTATTCAGGTACAATAGGACACATTTGTCAACCACCAGTTTTCAAAGGAGCATGGACTCTACACTGCCACAAACACCATAGGATCATTGCAGTTGGAAGGGACCATGAAAGGCACCATCTGTTCCAACCCCCCTGCCCTGAACAGGGACACCTACAGCTCCATCAGTGCTCAGAGCCTCATCCAGCCTGACCTGGAATGTCTCCAGGGATGGGGCATTCACCACCCCTCTGGGCAACCCGTTCCTTTGCTTCACTCTCCTTATTGTCAAAGACACCATCAGATGCAGGGGCTGGAAACAGGAACTGCACACTTTCAAGGACATCTTCCCTCCCTCTCTGCATGGTACAAAGAAAGCTGTCTGAGCAGATGACTGCACCATTGTGGAGCACTTTTTCCACTGCTACTGGCATCGCTGCAGGTTGCAAGCGCTTGGTCCAGGGCTTTCACCAAAGTCATATGAATTTTGAAATACAATGACTCTGCAGCCTTGGCCAAGGATTTCAACTGCATTCCCCAAGCATTGTGCTTACTGTGCTAAAAAGCACCTGCAAAGCATATATTTGTGATATTTACTTTATGAAATTAAAAGCACGGAGAGAAGAAAAAAAAAATCAGTTTCTTTCTGCTACTCCTTCGTTTGCATAAGCAGCCAATTGTAAATGTCAGACACCAGTGGTGCATTAGAAATGGATCAGGCTGAAAAAAACCCTGCCCTGATGTCCAGAGCCATCCTGCTATCAGCTCTAAGCTCGTTCCAGTTTCACAGACAACATCCTACATTAGGTCCACCCACAGCAATGCCTAATATTGCCATTGCAACTCCAGCAGCCTGGGTGCAGACTTCTCACCCTATGCTAAATTTTGGGCAGTGTCCCTTTGCTTAGCTCTGCCCAGGTTCAAATGGGCGAGCAGGGAATTCTGAGGGATCCGAGCTCATTAGAAGAGCAGGTGGGGATGTCTGCAGCTGAATAAGCAGGTTGCTTTGGGAATAGCATGAAACAGATGTCCTATCTTCGCACTCTCTGAACATTTTCTTCAAATAAATTGCAAGTGCGGAGTTTAAGGCTGACTCTGTCATTTATCTTTTTAGCAGCTCTTCTTCTGTTTTTGTCTGTCTGCTTTCCTTAAGGGTCGCAAGTCTCCCCTGCGAAAGGATGACTTCAGGGGCTAGAGAGCAAAAAAGGTTTTTTTCACTGAGCAAGGGAAAGGAAGAGTTCTCTGCTGGATGAGTTTACGGAAATTTCAGGTGGAGTAATGGGAGGTGCTCTGCACACAGTATGGGCACATGCACAAACAGCATGGCAGCTCCTTGCAGAAAGTCACCTCCTAGGGTTTACTTGGAGGATTTCCACCTGGGATAGTTCCCCAGCAACATCTGGTGTTCAGGTTGGGGAGAGGCAGTTGTTTTACATAGACTGTGCTTGTGGCTTGTTTCATTGATATAGCACTGCACTTCATATCAAATTGAAGGGACAGTGATTGCATACCCAAGTCCTGGGAAATACACAGGCAGATCCAGAACGATTAACAGAGAGATGGCAAAAACATGCTCACTGATGGAGAGAATAACATGAAGAGATGCACACATGGAAGCAAGAGAGACTTGATTCTTCCTCATTCATACAGATTGCACTTTGAAAGACCGAAGCACCCAGACTCCTATACAGACTCCTATACACAGGCAGAGTTTGGGTGTCTCCTTTTTGGAGACAGTCTCTAGCAGAGGCCAGCTCGTCAGCATCTGCTCCCCATCTAAAAGCAGCTCAAGGAGGTTCCTTTCAGGCAACAAGTCTCTTTTTGCAAGGTCCAGTGTTTATATATCTAAAAACATATCGCCCAGGCAATGTACAAGGGACAGAAACAGAAAATAAGATAAACTAGGAGAAAAAAAGTCTACCGTCTTTGCTTATGATTGAGAACATATCCTCCAGTGATGTAGGAGTGCCATTTACTGTCTACTTTACTGCCTGTGCTGCTGGAACAACTCTTCCTATGTGCAATGATCTTAATAACGTGCATAACTCAGAACTGTGCAAAGGAAGCTTCCAAAAATCCTGCATGGGGAATTAGTTCAGGCTTCAAGACAACGAGGCAATAATTCAACAGTTCCATCATCACTAACAGCAGTTAATGCAAAATAAATTCCATGGGAGTTTGCAAAAATGTCAGATGACAATAATACCTTGGTGAGGCAGAGCACATTTTATGCACCCTGCTCATTAGCTGCTAAGCCTGTCTGTCTGCATGACTGTTCTCTCTCATTTAAATTAATCACATTCTACATTATGAAGAAACAAGCTGAGCCCTTTAGTACATAAAACGTTTAAAATGGTGTTATTTTAAAATTTATTTTGGATGTTTGCAATTGCACATCTATTTGTACACATGCACTCAGTCCTTCTCTTACCGTACAGTCCGCATCCAACCAAAGGTTGGTTCACACCAGTCAGTGTCAGGAGCCACATGCCCACCAAAAAAAGAAAAAAGCACAGTATTATTCTGCATGGCAATTAATTTTAAACTCTGAGTAACAGAGCGGCTGTTTGGCATGATTAGATTTGTCAGACTAATTCACAGAAAGCTCATATCTCACCTCTTCAAACCTAAGAAAGAAATACGTGGTTTTCCATCTATGAAGAAGTTCCATATAAACATGTGGAAGAACTTCTTTATGGTAAGGGTGACGAAGCACTGGAACAGGCTGCCCAGATAGGTTGTGGAGTCTCCTTCTATGGAGATATTCAAGATCCATCTGGACCTGTGTGCCCTATTGTAGGGTACCTGCCTTAGCAGGGGATTGGACTCAATGATCTCTTGAGGTCCTGCCGTTCTGTGATTCTGTGAGTCAGAGCCCAGTTAGGTTTGATATGCAACCTAGTTCCAATACTAGGAACCCAGAAAGTCTGTGTTCAGTCTAGGCCACAAATATCACAACTACCTCAAAACAATGATGCGTGCTGAAGTTCCTCCACAAGTTGGTCTGAAGTAATAAGTATTTAAAGAACAAAAAACGCCCTTTGCAAATCAGTGAACCAATCCTCCCATCTACCAGTCCTGTCTACCAATCCCCTCTCATGAACCGAGTGTTAATCTTTAAAATAAATTCAAATTATTCCTTCCTTCTCTATAGGAGGACACTCCTGCTAGCTGGAAGCCTTCTCCAAGTTGCCACACAAAGTGCAATCAGCCCCAGCTTACGCCCACCTGCTCCTGAACCAAACAACTCTTCTTCTTAGATATAATGAAAAAATCTTTTACAGTGAGGGTGGCGAGGCACTGGGGCAGGTTACCTAGTGATGTGGTGGATGCCCTGACCCCAGAGTCTTTCAAGGCCAGGCTGGATCAGGCCCTGGGCAACCTGATCTAGCTGTGGTGTGTGTCCCTGTGCATTGCAGGAAGCTGGGCTAGATAGCCCTCAGAGGACCCTTCCATCTCTAAGGATCCAATGGTTCTATGATTCTCCCTGGTGCCCAGCTCCAGACAACAGCATACAACGTCCAGCCAGCCCTAACATGACTTTCGAGCTACAGTACTGCTTCAAGTACCGGCCAGACACAAAGCACGTCTGCAAACACAGATCCTCCGGCTGCTGAAATTATTAAAAGCAGGAGGTAAACACACAACGAATTTCACAGCTCCAACAGTCGTCTGAAATTTGGAAAACACAGCAGACAATGCCATTTTACCCACTTAGCTCAGGCACCTGCGGGCAGCAGTGATTGAGATTGGTACAAGGGCAGCAGGTCCCAGTGCTAAATGGGCAGAATGGCATCCCCAGCAGTTTTTTCTTCCTCATTCATTATGGGTGAATTTTTAGAGTCACCACATAGCCCTGCCCACCCTTCCCCGCAGGGATAACGGTATCGAGCCGTTTGTCAGCAGAATATCCTCACATTTTACAATATCACCCTTAAACGCAGCAGCCGCGCAGGACAGTGCTGGAGGTTATTGATTCCGAACCACTGACACAGCAGAGCATCCCCAGCAGGAGGGATGCCCAAGGTCAAACGCCTTCTTAAAATACACATTTGGCTACTGGGAGCTTCGTTGGGTTCCATACACCATCAGGTATCGACGGGCAGCACTATTTATAATCAGCCTGTACAGTGCTGACAGTCTTTTTATTTAATGAGATTTGGGTTTGGTTGTCAGTGTCAGGTATTCTGAGTTAGCAAAACGCCGTGACCTCTCCCACACTAAAAATGAAACTGTATACAAAGATGGTCCTAAAAGCCCGGCAGTAGCAACAGCTCCCAGAAACAGTACATATCTATTTAGGTAATACAAACAAGATGTCAAATCTTTAAAAGCATCCTTAAAAGCTAAACAGAGTGCCAAACCATCCATAAGTGCCCGTGTACCACAGAGCAGGAGAGAGCTCCATCCGTCATTTAGTCCCTGTAAAATAAATAACAAGTTATGCAGGAGTAAAACGTGCATTATTGCAGCAGGGACACCGAGTCGCCTTGAATCAGAGGGTGGTGAGGCACTGTGGAACAGGTTGCCCAAGGAGACTGTGGATGCTCCATCCCTGGAGGCATTCAAGACCAGGCTGGATGTGGCTCTGGGCAGCCTGGTCTGGTGGTTGGTGACCCTGCACATAGCAGGGGGTTGAAACTAGATGAGCACTATGGTCCTTTTCAACCCAGGCCATTCGGTGATTCTATGAATCGAGACATCCAAGAATTATAGCTCTTCCTGTGTTTCCTGAAGGAGAAGAGTTCCCCAAGGCACAACCTTGTGCAGAGGGCTCAGGTGCTCACCTGACCTTTAAGTTCTCCTATACCATATGCAGGGGGAAAAAGAGCAAATCCCAACCACCAAAAAAAAAGAAAAAAGAAAGAAAGAATCAGGAAATCTAAGCTTATAACTTCAGGCCACGATATATTTAGTAGTTCCCTAGCGTGCTGCAATGTTCTTAATTGCTGTTGTCAGAACATATGCAGGAGAAGTAGCTGCTGTTTTAGGACATGAAAGCCCTTTGCATACAGTTTGGGACACAATTGCCATTAGGCCGATGAGAGAAGCAGAGGCTGTGGGGGTCAGACAGCATGATGCATGCACCCATATTTATACCCATCCTATTGCATCACAGGACTTTGACTTGCAAGCGAGCAGTCTTCACTGGTATAACATGTAATGTACAGGGGAAGAACAGACACAGAGTTATCATGAGGCAAGATTAAAACTCTTCACTTGATCTGTATTGATTTTCTTTCTGCAGCAGCATCTGCCTGAGCATACATCTTCCCATTTCCACCCCGCTGCTGGGCGGGAGGGGACGCGCAACGTACATCACATGGCAGAGAAACAGCTGCTGGCATCGCTGAGTGGGCACAAATTACTCACCTCTCACCAGGGGACCAGGCTGAAGCCAGGAGCCAGCTTTCAGTGTGCCAAAGCCAAATGCTACCAAACTATAGCCTTGCCTGCTCTACTTGCAGCTAGGTCTATCTCCCATGGCCCTGCACACTGCCATGGTCAGTTGGTTGGACTTGATCTTCAAGGTCTTTTCCAACCCAAGCAATTCTATGATTCTGTGATTCTAAAGCATGATGCAGCCACACTGTGGGCTTGCACCCAGATAAAACAGAGCTGGGAGCATCTCCCGCACTACCAACCCATTCCCAGGCCTCCTGACTGACTCTCCAAAGCAGTGGATGATATGAAAGCAGAAGGGTGGTGACGCACTGGAACAGGTTGCCCAAGGAGGCTGTGGATGCCCCATCCCTGGAGGCATTCAAGGCCAGACTGGATGTGGCTCTGGGCAGCCTGGGCTGCTGGTTTGCGGCCCTGCACATAGCACGGGGGTTGGAACTCAGTGATCATTGTGGTCCTTTGCAACCCAGGCCATTGTATGATTCTATGACTCTTCTCAACCTTGTTAGCCTTTGCCAAGCATCATTTCAGCCTCAGCACTGCAGATGTTTAACAGGTCCACACTAAAATCTTTGAACCTTGCAATCAGTACAAGCAAACCACCGCACAGAATTTACCGTTATCCATGCTACGCTTCGTTAAATGTTAGTTTTACAACATTTAGGTGTGTAAAATTGCTGAACTGGTTGTTTCATTATCAGCTCCAAATAGCCATGTGAGACTGACTGCAAACAAAGCCCCACGTCACTCAGTTTTTGCCCAAGAACATCAGTTTGTCCACTGCTAAGCTTCCCACCTGTGAGTTATGAGAAAGGACACTGTAAAACTCTCGAAACTGTAAATATATACATTTTAAAGTGTATCAGCTCCCCAGAGCAGGGAGACGGAAGTGCTGGGACACAGCAGCGCTCCTTTGATGCCCACACGATCCTCAAGCTGACCGAGCTACACAGATTCGCAGCGCTATGAATGTGCATTCTTGACAAATTCATAATCAATGCTGTTTCTCGGCTTCTCTTTCATGATCCACAGGCTTAAATGTGAAACAGCAACTCTTGATCTATTCCTGCTGCGCCGGGATGGCAGGCAGTGCCCAGCAAGCCCTTAGCTCACAGCCATGCATACTGCACAGGCTAAACCACGAGGACTGATAGCAAACCGTCACTCTCCTACTGCTGCTAACAGCATTATTTGTCTTTGGGACAAGTGTAATATTTCCGTACAAATGGTTTTATGTACTAGTATTCCCCCATTTCTATGGCCTTGGGTCACAAGCCTATATTTTCACTTGCAGAGACAACAGCTAGTAATGAAGAAAAATATTGTACATTCATTACAACGGGGGGAAATGTATGTTCAGCATTCTCATGGTTCCTTCGTGCTCTGGTTAAAGGTTGGGCTCGCCTCTTCATTCTTGTCTCCTTTAATTTATTAAATCCTCTGCCTCTATACAATTAACAGCAAGCTTTTGGAGTAGATAAAACATATTTTTGAAAACAGCTGTCACACTGCACAAAGAATCGGTATGATTTAAAATTAAAATGCATACGCTTTTAAAGAGATCAGCTGCAGATCAGCTGCACCACCCACCCCTTGAGATGCACCACAGCCACCAGCCCGAGGCGGGGACCTCCGTGCTGCACCCTCATCGGGATGAAGGAAATTTGCCCAAGTGTTTTGGAAATTGCAACTCACTTTTGCTTGTTGCAAGAGCCAAGACGACATTCCAGCAAACTGGAGCCGTGACAACACTGGGGCATAACACTCCTTGTGGGGGCAGTGTGGCAGCCTTCAGAAGCATTCTTGTTTAAGAGGAGGCATCAGAGCATTAGACCAGGTCTGTAGCCAAGAAGTAGCAGCACTCTCCTTTGTGAGGCAGGTAGTAAGTGCCCAAACATAGAATATTGCCACTTTTACCTCGGCAATCCATTTCACAGAGTTAACACTTACCCAGTACCAACTCTCCAGGTTATCATTTGCTTTTCAAGTCAACAAACGAGTACTGCTAAGTTTTAAGGGAAATCCTTCAGTTGCTACAAACACCACAGCCAGCAAAGGACATATGTTCAGGTTTGGAGGGCCGCACTGCACAAAGTGATCAGAACTGCCTCTGCAATCACATCACCTCGTGCTTCGCAGTGCCCCCTCAAGCAGCATTAGCAAAGGCGTTCAGAACATTCTCCTCACTGGTGTCTTGTTTCTCTCCATCCTTCAGTTTTACTTTGAGCAGTGAAACCTCACTGGCTGCACTGGCTGCGAAGCGGTCATTTTGACCTCGCAGCTAAAGCATCGTGCAACACAACACGTCTGTCCTTAACCATCAGCAGGATAAATAGTTGACAGGCTGAAAATCATACAGCAAATAAACAGACTTATCCTACAGGATGGAGGGAATGGAGAGCGTTCTTGGTTTTCCAAGGCCCAGCAGCCTCTGCCAATTGGTTTGGCACAAAGCCTTCCTCCAGCACAGCCACTCTCTCAGCACTGAGGCAGGAAAGGAGAAAGAGAGCAATAGGCACTCCTCTGCAAAGTTTTGTTTGTCTGAGCACCAACAAAACACAGATGGTCCTTTCTCTGAGTGAAGACCATTTAGCACCTGGAGAACACTAAGCTGGGAAGAGAGACCAGAAGGCAAACGGGAGAAATACGTTGGTACTGACACTTTGCTTTGCAAACTGAGCTGTACCCCTTTAATCAGCAGCAAATGTTCCTGGACGCAGCAGTACTGCGTGCCAAGCAAGTGTAGCTGTCAAAAAGATGAAGGCACTTCTTTGTGTAAAGAAAGAAATATTTTGCATTGACTTAAAAAAAAAAAAAAAAAAAAAGTGCCTGTTAGAGCTTTTAAAAAAGAGGAAAAAGTTGTTAATAGTGTTAATAAGGCTGGTCGGGACTCCTTGCCAAAATCATTTTGAAGGAATGGGAATGAAGGCGGGAGGGGATCAGAGTCGTCCCCAGGATGGCAGTTCATAAAGCAGTACTTCTGTGAGCAGCATTGCCAAGAGAAGGGCTTCGGGGACACCCACTCAGCTGCAAATGGTACCCTGGAAAATGAATTCATGTCATGTACTGAAACACAAACCAAGGACAAATGAACTGCAGCTCTGGAGTGAAACTCATCCAGACTCACCCACTGCCTTTACCAAGCAGGTTCATGGTCCTGTCTGTCAGTGCAGTCACACTTTCCATCTGATAGATTCCCCACCTAATGCAGCAGAGCATTCGGTGAGCTACAGACCAACAGGAGATGACTTCGTGTTCTCATCAGCAGAGAAGAACCTGGTCCAGGCTGCGCATTATTTGTGTAAAGACACTGGTTACACCCCCACTCCCTCATCGAGTCATTCTGAGCTGGATAAATTAGTTACACAGGAGGGAACAGGGATGGGAGATTGCAGATCGATCCCACGGACTGCCTGAAGGCCTTCGAAAATCTGAGCTTCAAAATGAGGGAAGCTTCCTTTTGAACTCCTCTAAGCAGGTTTTTAATTACGAAGTTCAGATCACTGCACTTCCCCCAGAACACTTCTTTTTCTTTTGGTACAACACAGTTGCATCTTTCTGTAATTCAAACCAGCACAACAGCTGCATCCTTTTGATAAATACTTAATTGTCCTACCATGCACCACTCTATACGGTTATTTACGGGAGTGCCTACAAAGTGCAACTATTTCTGACCTAGACGATTAGATTTCTACTGCTTATTGACCAAACTTTACTACGAGATAAAGACGGAGAAAATTCACTTAAAGCAGAAGTATATCAAATGGCATTAGTTCAGGAGCTTACCTAGCGCGTTCAGCTTTTATTGGGACAGCTCTGGCACTGCCTTTCAATACGTATTACCATTTTTACCTTAGTTAAAGGTTTTGTAAACTCTGATTCCATTTCTGGCCCTCGGGTCTTTCCCAGCAGTCAGTAAAATGGGAATGCCCACCAATGCCCACCAATGCTGATGTCACTGGCCACCTTCAGCATCTGCTCGTCTTTATCATCAACTTGGGCCACCCATTCCTTTTAACAAGGCATGTCAAATTGAACTTTAAACCTAATTACTACACATGACAGTTTCCATGTAATTTACCTGTTCCTCAAGCAATTGCAACAGACACACCAAACTGAGAATAGGAAATGCATCATTTTGAGATAATTTTCCAGTCATTTCTCCCCGTGAAATCCCAGTTTGTGAGACTATGTCTGTAAAATGGCCATAGAAACGCGGAGGGAATCAGGTCCTTTCTTTGAAGTGAATCTCCACCCAGCTAAACCAGAAGTACCTTTTCTGCTGGTTTAAATGCTGTGCAGACGTTTAGGTGGTTAAAATAGAACAGAAGACATGTTCTGCTGTGCAGTTCCATCTTAGCTGAGACTCCGGTGGTATTTTTCCTGCCCTGTGGTCATCTTCATTCCTCTGCAAAGAACGAAAGCCTATAGGCTGCATGTGAGCAGAGAACAACCCAGTGTTATTTTGGATCAGTCGCACAGCTCTCTTCTAATGTCATGCTTTAACTATATAATTTTAGCTCCTCTTGTTCAGGCCACCAGAATTAAGGGCATAATTACATGAGAAGAAGAGATTACAAATGTGACCGATAGTTCACTCAGAAGCCTGTTAGGGAATGTGTTTAATTGCTTCTAGATGAAAAACAATCTGTCTGCTTAACACTTCCTCCCGGTCCAAACAGATAGCACGAGATAATTAAAGATACATTTCCAACTCTCACACTCACCCTGACTTACAGACTTGGCTGTTTACATGGTTCCTATGATGACAGAAAGCTTAAATGCGGTAAACATGATTGTTTTTAGAATATGTTTTTGTACAATCCACATTCAAAAAGCCTCCCCTGGTCTTTGGTACCCATAGGCCCTGCAGACCCTCAGCACTTTGCAGTACAGCAGCAGCAGCAGAGATGAGCAGCACACCTCCTGCTTCGCTGCTGAGCCCTGACTTCCTCGCTTACATCCTTTCTGTTATTTCTGGAAAGCCTTCTAGGCTGGTTAATAGCAGCATGCAGGCAAGCAGAGGCTATTTTAAGACATTTTCATTCTATCTCTCAGACAGAATTGCTTTCCCGTATAAAATGAGAATCATCTGGAAACTCCCCTCACAGAGAAGAGCTGTGGGATGCTGGAGAGGACCCAGCCTTGCTCTCCTGCCAAATTCTGGCATGTAAAAAAGCACAAAAGTCACAGTACCTGCTGTGGTAACAGGCTACAGGACATAGTTACCAGTGGTGCAAGTGTCCTGACTTCATCATCTAGACCCAAGAACACAAAGCTTTCACCCCATATTGCTGACCCTCGGACACAAGTCTTTGGAGTCTCTTCACATCCCCAGGCCAGAGTGCAGGAACAAACTCCTCCATCCCTTCACCAAAAGCACTGGACCAAAGCAGACAATGAGCTCTTCGACTGACAGCTGAGCACTGCTAAAGGATGCTGAGAGTCAATTATCTCATCGAGATCAAAGATAAAAACGTACCTGCACTTGTCTCGGCATCACTCAGTAGCAGACCAGATCACTGGGAACGTTATCAAAAGTCACATGCTCTCCATTGTTCCCTTTTCCTGCTAATGTGGGGTTATTAGCAGGGAGAAGCTCAAGCACACGGTCACGTGGGCCTTTTATCTGAGGAGAGGAAGAACTTCAAAGGGCCGAGGAATGCTTGTCAGATCATATGAAGTAGTCATTTTCGGTTCTTGTTGAGGGAAACGGTATCTTACCTTACCCTGAAAATTTCTCCAAAATGACCTTAGAGCAGAGCGCTTATTGCACACTACTTTCACAACAACCTCAATTTTGCTGGACACGGGAAAGTTATTACTTAACGTAAGCACATCTAGAGGTTTATGAAGGTCGCATACTCTGTCGAGGTACCAACATAGCTTGTGTCTCTGCAGTACAGCATCTGCAGTGCATGGAGATTACCGCTGCACGTCTATAGGGCCAAGCCCAACAGCCCCCACGTCTCCCTGCTGGCACACACCAACAGCAGCAGCTTCCCCTGCAGATTAATTGCATGCCACACCTATCCTGTGCACTTGTTATGAATCACTTCAGCATGCTTTCCACAGCCTAATTAAATCGTGGCAGCAACTCATCAGTGCACAGATGACCTGTCAAGGTCCTCAGGTGCCTGACCCCTTTCCTCTGCCACCACACTCAGTCGGGCCCTGATGTGCAATCACCAGGCAGACCCGCTCCGCAGACAGCTTAATTACAGCCACATGCTATTGGGGTCAACGAAGAATTTAGAGACTGAACCCCAGGTAACATGTGGCATCATTTATGATTACAGAAGTATAACGGAGTCTTCCTGTCTTTCTCCCTGTCTGCCCAGTTATGTGCATGACTGCAAACCATGTGGAACGCACCAAGTGGAAACAGCCCTCTCCAGTCAAGATTATCCATCAGTCATCATCGATGGGCTGATGGTTGGACTAGATATCTTAGTGGACTAATTTTCCAAATCTTCCCTTCCAACTCTAAGGATTCTATGATTCTAAAATCTGGGAGAAAGTGGGTAAGAATGGAAAATGATGGGACAGCTTGAGAGAAGTTGGGAGGTTTTGGAAAAGCATGGGAAAATTTGGTAAAAGTTGGGAAAGCAAGGGAAGAAATGGAAAAGGTTGGGAAAGCAAAGAAAAATTCAGGAAAGGATGAGAAAATTTGGGAAAAATTGGGAAAAACTGGAAAAGAAAAAGATGGGAAAGCAAGGGAAATGGAAGCAGAAGTCGAACAGAAGTTGGGAAAGCATAAAAAAATGGTGGGAAATTGGGAAAGCAAGGGAAAAGTTGGGATAGTGCTGGAAAAAAATGGGAAAGCATGGGAAAGGAAATTATAGGAAAACTTAGAAAGCATGAAAAAACATGGGAAAAGGTGGGAAAATAAGGAAAACATGGAGAAATTTGGGAAAACGTTGGAAAAGGTGGAAGAAGTAGAGAAAAGGTGGGAAGAAGTGGCAATTTTCATGATTTTATTCTATTATCAAACCCTCAGGCTGGGGACAGGCTGCACCATGGGTTGCAGCAAGGGGATTACTGGTCCTCCTCAACGTTCTCTGGTTGGATACTGAGTGGATGTTTTCCTGCATGGAAACTAACAGTAATGTGCTAACTTACAGCTCTGCTCCTCTAGCAAAGCCGTCTTCATGTCTTCACATGCTGATCCTGACAGGTAAGACGCTAACAATTTATACAGTTCTCTTCCTATACTGTACATAAGTTCAGTAGAACTTTTTCTATCATGCATTATGAGGTTTTTTTTTTTCTTTTAATGTATTCAGCTGAAGAGCTGTTGAACTTTTGCTCTCCTTCCAGCCCTACAGATCTCTTGGCTGTTCCCTGGCACACAGGGGTGATTCCATGTGCACCAACAGATGCTTCTGCACGGAGCTGATGGACAGCAGAGTTGAGAGGCAGCTAAGAGAGTACAGATGGGATTATGGTTCAGTGAGACAGAAAGTGAACCACAAACACTGAGATTTAGAGGTCCTTATGCTATTTGTGACTTCTTGTTCCCTTGGAGAGCAGTCTTCTTCCCTTGGTATGAAAGGTCTGTCTTTGTAGATGGCACCACTCAGAGCAGAAGGGCTCCAAGAAGCAGTGTTTGCATTACACATATTCAAAACAACATAAAAGAAAGCATACCCAGAGCAATTACTATATAGTTACACATTGGTAAGAGTCAACCTTCAGCACTAGCCAATTGCTATTCCACCTCTTCACGCCCTTCCTACAAACCTGGCCACACACACCTAGAAGTTCATCATCACCATTCCCACTTCCTATGGAGACATGCAATCACTCAGCCTGAGCATCAGTGGCTCCAGCACTGGTTCCTCACCTCTGAGAACAGCTCGCTTCTGCTAGCCACTACTGCCACTTCAGCTTTTAATTGTCCATGACTACACATGCTAACCCTCAGCTAAGCTACTGTTAGAGCACATCACTTGGATGCTGCAGGTAAAAAGCACAGGACAATACAACCTCCAGTTAACGTTTAGTGGGCTACCAGCAGTCCTAGCAACATACTGCAGCCCTGAAATACCCAATGCAAAACTCCAGGATCTTTAGTGAGAAGCCAAAGCGATGCTCTGAAATGGCCGTAACAGGCTTAAAAATTAAAACACAAGAGAAAGTATAGAAGTCACAACAGAAAGAAAAGAACACATTGCTTCAACACCAGCGTAAAGTGAGAACATACAAAAATAAAATTGGGCTTTGAGTGGAGATCTATCGTCTGCTGATATCAAAGGAGAAACCTTATTCAAGACAGCATTCATCTTGTGCTTAAACACAGGCACGTGTTGGGGTTCCAGCCTGAATCAAGGGGTTAATTCTCCAATTACTCCACAGGCTTAGAGCTACACATTTTTCCCCAGGAAATGCAGTGTTACTATGAAGCCCATCCACCCATCCTACTTCATAATTCATACTAAATAAAAAGTGAATTCTCCCCTTTGTCTAAACAGTTTGCTTTGGCTCAGCCAGGAGCGGCAATTAGCAAGACAGCCTCCCTGAACACATTTGATCTGCTACAGAGCTTCCTGCTGCGTACCAGAAGAACAAAACTGATTTCACACAATCCATGGGGTTTACGTTGGCTGGATGTGCTATAATTAAAACGATCTTCTCTATTTTTTTCCCCTCATTTTCCTGAGGGCTTTTGTTTATATGCTTGATTTTTGTGGGGAGGCATGAACGTGCCTCATTTAGCAGCTTTGCTGGTTTATTCTGCTCTTTACCGGTTCCCTTTGTAGTGTTCACTATTTGTAGTTTGGTGCAGGAATTGAGAACCGAGGTTCATTTTATTAGTAAGAGTTCCCATGGAAACACTTCCATGTTTCTCAGTGTGCTCTTCCTGGGATTTTCAAGGTTGCGTAGGGTGAGTTCTGGTACTTTTTAAGTAGGAACGTGCAGAAGCCTGTGAACACATCCCCTTCAGTAGGGGGAGAGAAACATTTCTAGATCGTTTCCTCTCTCATGAAGTCCAATGCCTGTGCAAATAGAGCATCTCAACAGCCCCACGCCACAGACATTCCCATCGCCCTACCAACAGACCTGACCCTATTCTGGACAGCCACCTCAGAACCAAAAGCAAGTGCTATCCTTTCACCCTCTGACCTTTTCTTTGAAACCATGAGCGATGCTATGGTTTAATAGTGCTCGGTGCATTCACCCATGTCAAGAGGGGATTTTCAAAGCTTCCTGGAAAAAAAGATGCCATCATCCCTCTCCAGCTGAGGTGCTCAGGTGCAGACGGCACCACTGTTTGTGGGCAAACCCTACCCTTAGCAATTTGAAAGAGCAATGCTTAAAAACCTCTTTCTTTTTCACATGGTCTCTCTTGGGCCATGCACACAGGTTTGTTACGTAGCAAATGGGTTATGCTGCTAGTGGCAGTAACGGAGCAGTGGGTTGGCCTGCACTAGATCCTGTCAGGGCAGGTCTTCATCCCCCCCTTCTCTACACCCTCCTTTCCAGAGTCTGGACACGGCTTCCAAAGTCTTTTTTTTTCCTTCATTTTTTTCATATGAAAACTTATAAGTAAGTTATTTTTAAAATCTTACTTCCACCCATTCATAGCTGTAAGGAAAAAGAAAGAAACAACAGCACACCGAGCAAACTTCAGCACCTAGACCTCAGGGCCAAGGGCACTGCCTTGAAGGTAGAATTACGACAAGTTTTTATTCAAGTGGAGAGTAATTGCCATGTTCTGACATATTAAATAATTTGTTAAGATTTTGTTGGCACTTTATGAGCCAGGTATTCAGGAAGCTGCTCAGCAATGAAGGCCCTGGGGCACTTCCCATTGGCTGGTACTACAGGAATTACCAACACATGGATAAGGCTGGAGCCACTCAGTGCCCCAGGAGACCCCTCTAAACACCAGGCTATCTTCAGACCCTCCCCCCATCACCTCTTTTTTGCAAAGGAAAGAAAAAAACAACCCACACAGCCCGAGAAAACAATGTATAAGTCTAGTGGGAAGTGTGCACAGGAAGGAAGGGAGCAGCAAAGGTCATGTTGAATAGGGCTTATAATTCTTTGGTCAACACGTTTGTAAGAGAAGTGGGAAGTGCAGCTGCAGCCCCGAAACGTCCAAAGTGATGCTGTGAATATGATCATGGTAGTGGTGAAATAGTTGAAAGGACAAGGCTCCCATCACCTTCTGGAAATAAAAGCAAAAATATTAGTAGCTCTCTCCTTCTTTTACTGTATGAATCAGATAGCATTTGCCAGAGCAAACAACCTATATCTCACAGTTCACTTCTGGGCAGTAGGTGGAAGGAAGTGCTGTAACTGTGATGCAGCCCAGAAAGCACCTCCTGGATGGTTGATTTAACAACACAGAGTCTTTACATACTGAATCCAGGCAGGGCTGTTATCGAGTCAGCTGTTCTTACCTTCAGGTTTCTGGGACCATCCATGGCTGGGGTCCCCAGGCACATGGCTCACCCAAGCATGAAAAAGAGGAATCTGGAGATACAAAGACATCTTGGCATTATATACCTGGCAGCTGCTATCATTACTGTGTTCTGCAAGATTTCAAACTAAAGGACAGTCTCACTGAGATATTCCTCCTCCTCCCTCCCCATTCCCCCCTTATCTCTGGTTGAGCCACTTTCTTCTACATCAAAATGGTGAGATTACAGGACACATGGAAAGTCCACAGCACTCTTGGGAGGTGGGGGCAGCAGAGCTGGGTGCCACCCCCGAGGTGCAGAGACTGTTTGAGCTGGCTTCCAGCCTACACCTGAAGTATTAAAAAGGGCATGTTGGCTTGGCACCGTGTTCATAAACATGTCCATCAACTGCAACCTTTGGGGAACAGGTTCTAGTGAAACCATTCACTTGCAGAAAAACAAACTGCCATTCTTTGCTTTCTGACTATTATGCAAAACAGCTTTTTTCCACCACAGAAAGTAAAATCCACTTGCTATATATCTGCCATGCATGTGCTACTTAAAATCCACATGTATAGGGAATTCTATAGCTCATTCATGCTCAGCTCAAGAGCTGAGCACAGCCCTGTAACAACATGTCCATGTTTTTTACTGAAGCAGTTAAGCTAAAAAGCAACAGAACGAGGAACCCATGAGGCTTGGTGTGACTACATCTTACCAAGAAGCACCTGCATGAGCAGAGAGCAGGACAACACAAAGGTTTCCAACTGCTACAGCGATGGTCACTCATCAGTGCAGGCTACTGGACCCCACAACAGCACTGATCCTCTTCTCTGTGCACAGCCCACATCTTCCCCCCAGTGCTCTGTATTTTTAGGAGCTCTCACAGGATTCAATAGCTTCAAGATACTGACTGCCATTCTCTGCTTTCTGGCTCGAGCAGCAGCACGCAGCCCTCCGCTGGCACATACAGGACAAGAGGGAGGCAGCTCCTAGGGCAGAAGAACAGCAGGTGCAGGAGCCCGGGGGG
>PPHD01000266.1:0-47141 GCA_002909625.1 Bambusicola thoracicus | reverse complement strand
CCCCCCCCCCCCAGCACTACCAGCACTCTTTGTATCTCTTACCTGGGAGAAAGGCTCCTGGAGCTCCACGTTGCCCATGCTCGCCTCAGAAGCAGCCCTGCACAAGAACGGGGCTAGAACAACCATGAGCAGATACCCCAGGGCTGCCCTTGTAGCACAGCTGGGACTTCAAGGGGCTAGCAGCATAGCTACAGCATTTAGCTCAAAAGGTACAAGCAAGTCCATGGAGCTGGGTTTACTGGAGACAGCTGGAGAGAAGGTGAACAAAAACCCACCACATGCAGCTGATTTCTCAGTCAAGCAGTAACATTTCAGAAAGCTCCTCCAAAGCACTCCAAGAGCTAAGTACCTCCCGGCTTCGGTCATTAAAAGAGAGCAAACAGCGGTGAGATTCTATAATTTATTACCATTGCTAAGATGAACACAGATACTTGATTACCCAGTCGTATGCGGAACTGTAAAAAAATAGTTTAATACAGTATCAAAATTTACACAAGTATAGTGTCAAAAGACCAGTGTCCCTCAGCTCTGCCCCTGCACATACATACTGCAGGCACAAGTACATGGTTTACAATTTTCATACATATATATAGATACATAGGAATACAACAATTTAAGTCTTACTATGCAAATGATATGTATGGGAGAAAACAACGTGTAAAGACAGCAGACAGCTGCTGCACCTGGGTGATATATATGAGAAATTATGCAAGAGGGCAATGGGTTGAAATACAAGGCCAACGGCACGTCCAACTGAAGCAGACGGAGCAAACAGGAGTTCTGTTGGGAGATCAGTGCTGGGTCGGAGGCCTTATACTGAATGGTACCAAGCAAAAATAACAACAGAAACCAGTCTAATTGCTGCTGTGAACTAACATAGTTTTTTGGTTGTTTTTTTTTTCTGAAGACAGTTTGCAGATTTTTACATCATACTCCTACACAACAAAAGATTGTACAGCAACGGAGCTACATTCCACCGCAAACAGCTCACAAACACAGCATGTTGCAAGCTCAGAGAAAACAGATTCTGACAGACTCAAACCTTCGGAACCAAGAAGAAACCAGAAACCCAGGAATTGTTGCATTCCTATTTTTTTTTCTTTAATTTTTATTATTTTTTTATGCTTGGCTACGGTAAAAAGTTAAGCAACAGCGGTCACAAGCCTGTTGCACACTCATACATGAAACTATTGTTGCTTTTAGATATACGCAAAATACCTATCATTGCAGTTTGATACACACAACTAGTATACATAGAGGTAAAAAATAAGCACATCTAGGTCATCTTCTGGTCAAACCTCGGGCGGTCTGAACATGGGCTTTCTGCCTCATAATAATGAAAGGCATGCTCCAAGTATAATAAAACCTCCTTCTCTCAAAGAACGCTATGGTAGCGAGAAAAGCTTTATTATGATGCAGTACAATCTTTTAAATTCCTATTCTTATAGACTCTTGTCAAATAAACCAGCATGTTTCTAAATTAAACAGTAGAAATTAGCATCCTGACAACTGGAAAATACTTTCTGAAAAAAAACTCTGATGGAAATTCTGGTTGGAGACCTGTAACGGCAATGCCTCCTCGGTGCTCTGTTTGTTACAGGACTGGGAACATCAGACATCTTCAGAAGATTCGCATCAAAGTAAATTGAACAGAAAGCTATCTTCACTTTCATTTAGAAAGAAATCATGTTTCACTACAAGTACTGTAGTTATGCTACACTACTGGCTGGTTAGGAGACGTTATGGTCTTTTAGCACCTCCAAAGGCAGGTATTCTACCAAAGCAAATAATAATAATCAGCCGTAAATTGCTTAAGCACCATTAGCTGATACCTTATAGACTGAAGTGTGAGTTGCTAAGAAATGACTTTGTCAAAACTGTGGGGACCAAAGGCACAACAGCTCATCAGTGTCTCTCCAGTCTGGTGAAAAACTGGTAAATCTAGTGGAAAATGTGTTCAGAGTTACTAGAGACTCACTGTAATTGACCAAAATAATGACTCCTTTCATGTAACTGCTGCAAAACCCCTATCGCCTTTTAGTTAGGAATGGAAATATCTCAGTGCTTCTAAATGCGGTGCTGAAGGGACGGCGCGGCGGCAGCCAGCATACTGAGACAGCGGCCCGTGCGTCACTGCAAAGCCAGCTCCTCTGACAGACCTCCCAGCACCACCTCGAGGAGCTCCCAGTGCAGCCCACGCAGTGCAAAAGGGCACCCATCGTCAGCCAGGATGGTGCTGAGGACACCGCCAGTTCTTTGTCTCTCGTCAGCAGGTCCAATTCTTTCTCTCCAGGCAGAGGATGTGCTTCAGGCCTTTTACATCGGTCCTTTGTATTGGTTTCCTGACAAATGTTGCCTAATTCCAGGGCACGACCCTGCAGCATCTCCAAGTTTCCTCCACACAACCTAAAGGGAGGGATGGAAAGAGAGACCATTAGCACCAGTTGGGACGGACTAGTGCTCATGCGGGCATGCTTCGGGACACGCCGCACATTCCTCACACAGACCATGCAGCTCAGGAAAGGACAGGGGGAGGGACATGGAACAGGAAAAGAGTGCTTCCCAGGAGATACAACGTTCCTTCCCAACACAGAGAGCACATGCCTCTAAGAATGGTTAGAAATGGAGACGAATGGACCAGCACGTGCATCACCAGGGCTCTTTATGCTTCGGACACAAGGCTGAGGGCATTTACAGGCCTCTACTGAAATTTCATTCAGGCACTTCCCACGCCATGTCTCTCGAAGAACACAATTCAGAAGCACAGACCTCACTCCTGCAGAGTCTAAACATGTCCAGTTAAAGAAGCACAGAGAAATTCACCTCATTTCTCTTTTCAAAGACTTTACTTGTTCTCTTAAAATCAAGCAGGGATTTAAGTGTTCGCTTTCATTCATTCTTCCCTGAGCTCAGAGGAATCATGCATGCAGTCACTGCCTGTGTGTTATGTTGAAACAGAGTAAAATCTACCCATTGGTTATCAATTATTTTTCTTAGCATGGACTAGATGTTA
This sequence comes from Bambusicola thoracicus, assembly GCA_002909625.1. Taxonomy (NCBI): domain Eukaryota; kingdom Metazoa; phylum Chordata; class Aves; order Galliformes; family Phasianidae; genus Bambusicola; species Bambusicola thoracicus. The sequence continues at coordinate 44,128 of PPHD01000266.1, read as the reverse complement.
GAAAGATTTCCTTCCTCCTGCTCACATCTGCTCCCTTCCATGACTGCATAACATCCATGTTGCACTTATGGAACTAAAAACGCAGAGAAAGCGTAGCAAAAAGCATTCATTCAGGAACGTGTTTGATGATGAGTTATAATGAGATGAACCAATGAGAAGCAGGGGAACCCACAGTGAGCATCACATCCCCAGGCACAGCCAGGGACCACCAGGAGAAGAGTGGTGATCACTACTGCACTGTGTGGTGCAATTCAATATTCCTTCTGTTTAGTAATCATTACCAACTAGCAACCAGCTAATGTATAGCTACTATTAAGCTGCTCATTAATCTCTGGAGCAACAGCGGTATGTCTTGAGAAAGGCTTTTCCACTGTCATTATTTATTATTTGTGCTTAAATCCCAGGAGTGAGCTGGCAATGAGTAAACACAGAGAAACTGGATCCTGCGATGTTAACATCCTGAAAAGACACGAGCCCTGGCTCCTACAGCCAACAACCAAGGACAGAACTGCCCCAGGGTCTCTGTGTAGGAGATGGCAAAATAACCCTTCTATGGCTGGATGTGATCAGACTAGTGCTTCTTTCAGGTATTTGGTTGTCGATGTTCCTAACTTCTTACCAAGAGGCAAGGCCGCTCCAATGCCTTTTGTCAGAAGGCACACTATGCAGAGATGCCTTTCAGCAACTGTTCTGGTCAATAAACATTAGACAATATTTACTGGGCAGCTCCTGCTGACACAATAATAAGTGAAAAGATGACACTTCTCAAAGTCCTTCATTTCCAGCTGAACAAATGACCCCTGATTGCTAGGAAGGAACACATGCATACAAGACAGCCCTGCAAAGCTGACATCCTAAGCAAAACTGACAAGGTGTGGTCAAAAGAAATATTCATGCCATATTTCGGGGTAGAAAACAGTTATCAGAAACCACTTCTGCATACGCATGCAGCGCAACAGAGACGTGGGTCTCCAAGGCATCACAGTCATTCTGTTTGCCTGCTTTTCAGAAACTCATGGCAATACAGGCTGCAGTTTGTCGTCAAACTCTCCTTCGGTGCTGGCGTTTGTACAGCTCTTTGCTCAGCCACGGCAGCTGCACATCCTGCTGCCTCCTGCACACACAGTTGTTCGGCCCTCTGCATTTGCATCTAAGTTCACCCTCTTCTCAGCTCACGAGTTCAGCACTGACTTGTCATGCAGCACTGATGAAATTGGGTTTTGCTTGCAAGCACTCGAGAGTTGATGTAATACCTGAGCATTCTTGAATGCAGTTTAAATACTTACAGCAGAATAAAAAATCCAAAGATGTGGTTCAATATTTCAGCAGAAGCCCTCACCAAATGAAGGATAGCTAGGAGGCTCACAGTAACATCGCAGCAATTCATTTCTAGCTTCCTTCCAACACACAGAAGCAAAAGGAGGGAGAAACCCCCTCCCTGGAAGTCGGGCAGAAGCCTGCCCCCTAAATGTGGGTGCCATTTCACGTGCAGTGTGAAATACTGGTGGAGATCTGTGGGCTCTGAGATCCCCTGCCCTGCTCCCCCACAGACCACACACAGCATCCCCACCTTCCCTGTGACTCCCAGTGAACGTGTTGCAGCCCTCCGAGCAAAACTTAACGATGATCAGAGGAAACTCATCAAGAAAACCATCAAGAAAATCATCAAGAAAACCACCTGCCCTCTCTAGACTTAATGCAGACATTCTTGAGCTTTGAAATTACCTCCACGCTCACTAAGAATGTGATAAACTGCCTCTAAAGCTGCTACACGTATTATTATTATTACGTATTGCTACAGTCTCCTAAGACAATGCAAGCATAAAAATACAAAGCAAAAACATTCTCAAACATATTTTTGATGAGGTGGCGTGAATAGCATATTCCCACTTCCATTATCTTGATAAAATATTGGTGAAGAACCATACAACAAGAGTTCTGCATCCAAATTGCATTTTGGTACCAATCAAGACTAGGCACCAAAACTATGGAGCCCAACATCAAGCCAGCCACCATGCCACTGTGTTCACAGGCAGAACAGTGCTGTGCGAGTGTTTCGCATAAACAAAAATGTGCAGAATGGGAATCTGGAGCAAAACAGTGAGCTACAAACTGGAAGAGACTGTAATGGGAATGCAAAAGAAAAGAAACATAATGATAAGTTTATCACAAACCTACTGCGCCCTGAACACAGACTCATTAGATGGAAGTAAGTGAAAGCAGGAAGGAAACAACCATTTTAAAAGTCTAATAACATAGCAAGGGTCAAATCAGACGTAGATCATGAAGCTGGAAGCAAAGGCAGCACTTCAATGCCAGCAACAGAGCCCTGAATGGCTGGGGAATGGAGAGGCAAGGCAGAAGACAAGTATGTGCCCGGGATTTACAAAAGAGAACTGACAATATCAGCAATAGCATGCTAGCGGGTTTGAAGTGGCACTACTTGCATCCTGAGAACTCTTACAGATTGCTACTAAACATTTTTGAAAATGCTTTTTATCCATTCGTTGCAAAGCAACGGTGTAGGAAGGAAAGTACAGATGTGCCATCACACAGCTGGGGAAACTAAAGCTGCCAGACTTCATCTCGCTTGCAAATTTTACTCTTCTGACGGATAAGCTGAGGCCAGCTGACTCCCGCCGTATCCCTCATTTAGTGTCACACAGCAAATCCTAATCAATACAAACCAACAGTGCATCCCTATTAAAACATTAATTCAGGCAGTCAGCTGAGATGACTGTTGTCATCCCACAACTGTAAACTCTAGTCTGCAAAGAAAGCGGGATCCAACACGAGCTGCGTCCCCAGCAGGATCTGCTCTCTGTCTGGAGACGGGAAGTTTGGGCAGCCTGCCTGGCTGACAGCTCACTTTCCATTTCAAATATAACAGTGTCGTTTATATCTATTTCTGCCTGCTGCAAGACCTCCTAGCAAACTAAAAGCTGAGATTTCACAGCATATTGAACTAAATTCTGTGTACTTCTTATCAATCCATTTCAGCAACCAAGGTATCGGCCACTGTTCGAATATTTCACTTACACTAACCAGCTATTACAGGTTGTCAAGAGCACGCTGTTAGAAGCTCCATTCAGTAAAGTGGTTTTGCCAATGGGTATTTTAAGAGGACTGCAGAAGACTTTTTTCAACAAATACGTGTGCTGTCTCGGCAGAATCACTTAACATAGCCTTATTTCTCAGGCAGCAGCAGGAGACATGCTGGGGAGCTGCAGCAGGACCCCAAGCACTGCCCAGCTGTGGAAAGCAGATTTGTCACAGTGCTTGCCTTAACTGCCCCTTAGCAATGCAACATAGCAGTGAGGCATTGGAAAAGGCTGCCCAGGGAAGTGGTGGAGCCACCATCCCTGGAGGTGTTCAAGAACCATGGAGATGTGGCAGCGAGTTAGTGGGCATGGTGGGAGTGGGTCAGACTAGATGATCTCAGAGGTCTTTTTCCAGCCTTAGTGATTCTGTGGTAGGTCTTGGCAATCCAGCCCTGACTTCACAGCAAATCACAGCTGCTCTCACAAGTTTCAGCAGTGATGCATGGTCTTCAGCCCAACATTCTGCTCACTTGATTATGAATATACCATGCATGCTGGCTCCACCTTTGCAACACATCTTTTCTGCCTGTAAGCTGAAGTGCTCCGTTACACTTCCCCGAGAACAAATGTGCATCCTAGATGAAGCAGAAGGACTTGCTTATTCAGAAGACCACCACTTCCATCTTCAAACAAAGATGGTACGAATGTAAGTAAACTGGACAGAGCCTACAGCTGGCACCGTCCCATGGCCATGGCCTGCCCCTGCCCCGAGGAACACACAGCCCACAGATGCAGTGAGTGACAAACAGAACAACCCCGCTAATGACAGCAGCATCCCAGTGGTGCCCACAGGAATGCTGCCAGGACAATGTGACACATGTTGAGGAACAGACAAGATGTTTTGCACGGACTGTACCGGAGGAGCGTTACCTTCAGAGCATTTACCACTGATTCAGACTGCTGAGAAGCTGAGCCATGTCCACTGATGCTAGCTGGCTCGTTTGCTGAGCAGTAACTCCCCTCTGACCCTCCTGGCATCCTAAGGGGATCCTTTGCAAAAAATTAAAGACTATTTAATAAAGAAAAGGGTAGGTAACTAATTAAAACAGATGTTATTTTATTATTATTATTTTTAATGCTGAGAAGCACTGAAGGCATGTTTTACTCCAAAGTCACCCTCCTTTTGAGCCACGGTAACCAACATCCGTATGGGTATCTTAAGCACCACTGTTGAGCATCACCCACACACTCCGGCCCCCAAAGGCATCTACCTGGAAAATCAGGGCAGAGCAATAAGGTTTTGGTATGCTTCCTCACAAAAGTGCTGTGAGGTTCAGAGAGACGATTCTGACTCCAGAGGAAGGATTTCAGAACATCTAATTTTATCCCAGGCGTTTTGGAGGTTGTTACTTTGACTCACAGAACATTCTTAAGCTGTGCTGCAAAGTGTGGCTGAGCAGGGAAGGGGCCGGAGCAGCCAGCACTCCTCCAGCTATGGCTGCTCCAGATCTGCACCAAAGAATGACAACGTGGAGGGCTTTCTCTTACCAAGGGGTGCTGGGAAGGGTTTGGCTGGACACCACTAAATAAATGCAGGCTGAACTTCGCAGGATGGATAGCACTCCCTGGAGCACTGCAGTGCCAAGGGAGCCTGATGAAGCTGCTGGCTAAAATACCCCCTCTGCACCCTGCCAGCAGTGTCAAACTACTGCCAGCCTGACCCAGTCTTCGGGGGGGGTCCTTCACTGCCACTCCCTGTGCTGAGTTTGGTTTGTAAATGAGGAAGGTATCGTGGTTTTATGGAACAAGAAAACAAACATTTCAAAGAGAGAGAGAGAGAGAGAAAAGGTTCCTTTCTTACGGAATCAGAAACACCGTCACGTTCAGAAGTAGCGTGGCAGTAATTCCTGCAGGAACACAAGGCAAATGCATATCTGAAACACAACTAATGACAGTGGAAATAGCCTCTGATCAGACCCAGTGCCCCTCCGGCACTGATTCGCCCCACAGAGCAACACATCATGTCCAGCAACTGAAACAAACAGGAAAGCGGAGCTGGGAGGAGAAGGGCACGGAGAGGTGGCATGAGGCTCCATTCCACAGAACTGGTCTCCCTAAAATACCTGAATGAAAGGCACCCCAGCCCAAAGCCAGCATGCTATTACCCTACAACACTCCGCATCGACTGTTATCAATTTGCTGCGATCTACAGAGGAAGATTTAGGACTTACCTTTCTTTGGGAAGGATTTATAGATCTGCTAGTGACAGAGCAGACTTAATGCTCTACTTTGGGAAAGGAAATGAAAGAGGAGGGAAAAGGGGTAATAAAGCAAAACGGAGAGCTTCAGGTTTAGGATTAAATTCCCTCAGCTTTGGGTTGGTTTGGGGTTTGTTGTTTTTTTTTTATGAGTCAAAGGATTTTGTTTCTTTATTGACTCCAGGGCCAGCAAGACTTAGACCAGTTTTAGGTGGTAAAATGGAAATACTGCTACCAAGAGGCTAGGAAAATTAGAACAGATTGCACATCTAAAGCCTCCTGACCATGAGAAAATCCCACAGCCTTGTGAATCACGCTGCTCCAGGCACCTCTCCTCCACAGCCCCTTCTGCTGTACATGGCACAATCCCATCTCAACACATGTTGGTAGGAGATGGAAACTTTGTGCTTGCCCTCAGGATAACCTTCTCCCTGCTCCCTCTGTCCTTGAGAGGAGACAGAAGCTTTTCCTAAAAAAATAAGGCAAGTTTTGCAGTCCATCGTACAGCTCAGGGATGTCCAGTCCTGGGTGAGGTCACTCCAAAGGGCAGCACAGCGCAGTGCCTTCCTTGGAGAAGCTCCATCCAGGACGGGTTGGGGCCACCCTGAACACAGCTCTGATGTTCCTCTCCACGTCCCGTGGGATCGTAGCCCCCTCAGCACTACCAGCTGCAGTCCGACCTTCTGAAGCACTGCAACTCAAGGAGGGGAGAAGGCACACTGCCACGCTGGTGGGGTCTGAAAACAAGGTGCCCTAGGAGACTGGAAGAGCCTGCTTTGCAGACCTACCCTCACAGCTGCTGCTTGCCACAGGGAATATGACAACGTTCATCCTTCCACCCAAAGCTCACCTGAGTTTCACTGCACTGTGTCCCTTCTTGCTGCCTGACCGGGATAACGCCTGGACCCCAATCAGGACGCAGAGGACAGGAGGAGAAACCCATTCCCTTCCTCTTCTCTGACCCCACACAGCACTGGCATCCAGCCACTCAAAGTAGGCATCCCAGATGCCCACATGTTTTGGACAGAACTTTTCATTCTCTATCCAGAAACTAAGCTGTGGAAGTAGGACCAAATCAGACAGAAGGAATGAAGTCATGATTCCATAGCTCCACTGAAGTCTGCATTGACTTTCAACATCTTGAGCTGTTTTGAATAGACAACACAAGGTCAACATCAGAACCAACTGTTCTGGCTTCATCCTACAGCCCTCCTGGCTGCCCTGACCTTCTACCCAGGCTGCAGAATGGTTTCATTCCTCAGAGTCGAAAGTGCAGATTACAGGGCTGCAGAAAGCACTGCCAGAAGCAGGTAAAAACCACATGAGATCCTCTGTGCATTTCACCACAGAGGTAACATAAGTGCAATCGCTAAACACGCGCCACCATTTTCTGTTGTAAGTACATCTAATAAACATCCAGAGCCAATGCGCAACTCCTTAGTGAATAGAAAGCACAGGAAATCTCACTCAAGTCCATAATATCACATTACAAAAAAAAAGCAGATGAATGGAAATGTAGCATCTCCCTCGTGCTCCTGGAGTGCCCGAGGCACAGCCACGGTCAGAATGGAGATCTCTGGGCAGAAGAGGCAGCTCTTTGATGGAGGGAACCAACCACAAGCTCTACCTCTTGAGCCAGTAATCAGTCACAATTTCTCTGAGAAACTTTCTTGTCAATTAAAACACGCTGGTTTTGAACGCCATGGCTGTTCACCACAATTCCTGTTCTCAAAGAGGACCTTCGCTTTGCAACGTGCTGCCACACCCACAGCCCCTGTGGCACACTGAAAGCCACTCAGGTTGCCGAGGGGGCAAGTCCACAGCACCTCTGTGTCCAATGGCCCTTCAGGAACCTCTCTACAGACCCATGAGCCCATTAATTTAAACTGGGGATGAGATCATATAAAAAAACGGTGAGGAAATGCTCTTAATTTCAGCAAATATTCGGTGACATGATGAGTTCAGTGGGTTTGAATTACATCTTGGTTGGCTTCTCTGTTCTACTACATTCTATGAAAGGGAGGAGATGAACGGCATTGAACCGTGTGTGACAGACTGCACACAAAAAAAAGTACTAACCAAACACTTCCCATCTTCTAATTAGATTTCTAACTAAAACCAGGCCACGCAGAGGGAAATCAAGAATACCTTTCTCAGCAAAAAGATTTTGAAAGGTTTGGAAATGTAGGTTGAAATAGAATGCAATCGAAGGGGGAAGAAAGAGGGAACTGAGAAGTGCTGGAAGGATTTAAAAAGAAATGAGTGTGTGCCTAAGGATCAGGCCTGCTGCTTCACACCTAAACACACCAGGACTGGAAAAGGCCAGCGAGGATGAAAGCAAACAAACAAACAAAAACCCAACCAACCACCAAGAAAGTGCCTGAAGCAGCACTGGAAAAGAAAGAGATGCAACAGAAGGAGATGGAAATGAAGGGGGACTCACGGATAGAGGAAGAAGGAAATAGGCAGACGTGGCCCCATGACATGGAACAGAGCAGCTCAGCCCCAGCCCTGACCACAGCTGCTCCATGGCTCTAGTGCTGCTGCAGCCGGGCTCCCCAGTAGCTTTGTTTGCTCAAGGGCAATATACTGCAATGCTTCCTCTCCCCTTTACTAAAAGGCATTGCTGCCTTACAAGGACGAGGAGTTTGAAGAAGGAAAGCTCTTTCCATCCCTGCCTCTTGATTCTTCCTACTATGCAACAAATGAAATTGAACCAATGTAAGTTGGGGGCTTGCCAAGAATATCTTCTGCAAATGCTTTCATTGTCATTATACGACATATGTCCACATTTCCGTAACATTTCAGCTGAGCTTATCGGCCCTGAAATTCTACCCTCACAAAATCCAGGGATATCTCCAGTTAATTGACATGTGGATGCCAGATCCTGATCTCACTTCCCCCAGTGCAAGACCAACCCTGTGAGGACTCAGTTGTTTGCAGTTATCTGGAATTACTCGCTCACATAACCGAGCACGAGCACAGCTCTGGGAGCTGTAACTGTGATCCAGATCCACTGCTTGCTCCTTGCATATTTTCTTAATTATAGCTGGGTATCTTCATTAGAATATGCACAGAGTTGCACTGGTCTGGCTACAGCAGAGCCATATTATTGTGCATTGTTCTGGATGTTAGCAGCAGAAGCTTCGTGGACATTCAGAGGCAACAGCACAGGCAGAGCCCTGGGCTGCAAGGAGATGCGTCTGCCCTGGTGTCATGGGGCAACTATGGCCTGGAATTCATTGGGCAAAGCAAACATGCTCGCCTAAATCCTTCTTTCTCTACACACTGCTGTCATGCACCCTTGCCCACACCAGTGTTTGAGAAGCACCAGTGCAAGCTGCACACCCTTGTCCTGGGCACAGCTGGCATAGCGTGGCATCCTCACTAGAAGACCCAGCTGCACACCATCAATCTTGGAAAGTGCCTGCATTCCTGCACAAAAATCCTATTCATGGTCAGGAACTGAGAGGGCCTGGACCATCTCTTGTTACTTGCTATCTGAGAAGGGAAAAAAAAGAAAAAGAACATCGGTTCAGGATAACCTTCTCCCTGCTCCCTCTGTCCTTGAGAGGAGACAGAAGCTTTTCCTAAAAAAATAAGGCAAGTTTTGCAGTCCATCGTACAGCTCAGGGATGTCCAGTCCTGGGTGAGGTCACTCCAAAGGGCAGCACAGCGCAGTGCCTTCCTTGGGAAGCCCCATCCAGGACGGGTTGGGGCCACCCTGAACACAGCTCTGCTGTTCCTCTCCACGTCCCGTGGGCTCGTAGCCCCCTCAGCACTACCAGCTGCAGTCCGACCTTCTGAGGCACTGCAACTCAAGGAGGGGAGAAGGCACACTGCCACGCTGGTGGGGTCTGAAAACAAGGTGCCCTAGGAGACTGGAAGAGCCTGCTTTGCAGACCTACCCTCACAGCTGCTGCTTGCCATAGGGAATATGGCAATGTTCATCCTTTCACCCAAAGCTCACCTGAGTTTCACTGCACTGTGTCCCTTCTTGCTGCCTGACCGGGATAACGCCTGGACCCCAATCAGGACACAGAGGACGGGAGGAGAAACCCATTCCCTTCCTCTTCTCTGAGCACACACAGCACTGGATGACAGTTGGACTAGAAGAGGTTGGAGATCTTTGCCTACTTTCTTGATTCTATGATTCTGACTATGGTCCTCCCCAGCAAAGCAACCCTACAAACCATCTACAGCTTCCCAAGACTTTTAAGCCCACTTCTGTGCTGTAAGCCATCACCAGAACTACTCTGCCGAATGGGAAGAGGCATTAACATGCTTAAGCGAATATGTGCATTTTATACCTTTCCTATTACCTGATCAAGCTGACGTATTGACTCAGTGGTGCGTCTGCATTTCAGCTGACAAGGAACTCCTTCAGTGCAGCAGAGCAAACTAAAACTCATTTTCCATTTGATCACTGATGGCAGCGCTTAAAAACATTTTCTCTGGACTTGTTCTTGCCACCATACATTAATAAAACCTTTACAGGAGAGGTCTATGAGATTTTGAAGAGAAAACACACATGCATGGGGTGAGAGAAATGAAGCAAAATAAAATAGAAAAGAACCATGTCTAGGTGTAGATGAAGGGAGCAATTTGTCTGAAGAGGGCGTTAATAAATGTGCTGGTGCATATCCGTGAGTGACACAAGAGCAGTGAAGGAGGAAAAGAAAGGATGCTGAAAGGAGAGGGGAGAAAGAAGAAAAGCATAGCATGAGGAGAGAAAAAGTCTCGACTGCCTCTGCACCAGGATGCCACCAGGGAGGTGATGCTCAAGCGAAAGGCACGCTCTTGCTGCAGCACTGGTGAAATTTTAAGGCACAACACTGGAACTGAGTGAGAGCTGTGCCAAAAAACCTTCATCAGTTGTGTCACTTGTTGGGTATTTTCAGCTGATCTGTCAGAAGCTCTCGGTCTGGCTTAAATTAAGCCCAACAAACTCCCACTCCTCCCATTCAGAGGAAGGGAACGAGTGCCAGGAGCTGTGGGGTTTCCATTCCGTGTCCTTGCCTGCATGGCAGGACCTGACTGCGGCTGACAGCACAGTGATGGTGTTAGTCACAGGAACAACAAACTGCCAGAGTGAACTTGGGGAAATGCAGCGCCGATGGAGCTGAGAGCACGGGCAGAGCGAGCTGCTGTCTGCACCCCTCCTGACAACCAGGACTCTCTTCAGGAGGAAAGGTGAGTGAGATACCTTGTGAAATGTGAACCAAGAGCACTCATTATGCCTCACAACAAAGTGCCCAGAGACGTTAGGAAACTTCAGGACTCTACTGCAGATCCCGGTGCTAACAGAACAAATCGTGAGACAAACTCGGACCCGTGTACTTAAAACACAAAGCAGCTGCAGCTCAGCACACCTGCAGCCCCACAGCAGCAATGTGTAGCACCTACACACTCAGGCTCTACTTTCACAAGCACTGCTTTCTGGCTTTGGCACCCATCTGAGATTTCCAATGAACTCCACATGCACAGCTCGGCTGTTCCAGTCTCTGGCAAGATCAGGGAATGCACGTTACTGGGACTCCCCCCGAGCACTCCTGGCCCTACACAGATAAAACACATGGTCACTTCTGCACAATTTATCCCCCAAAGCCATCCCACATCTGAAACAAATCACAGCTCTGTTAATGTTTGCTTTGAGCATCTTTCTCATCAAGAAAATATTCTGTATCACCAAAGATCAACTATTGTCTTTCCTACTGATGGCTGCGTGCATGTTCATGGGGAGACATTCAGACATGCTTGCAGTCCTTTTCACCCAAGTCAACAAATGTGCGTATAGAGAAGTTACACGAATGGCTCACGATCGTATAGCAAGTCAAGACCAAAACAAGAGCTACAGAGGCCCTTCCAACTGTCATGTTATGGGTGAGAAAGAAACTTGGCTTAAAATCAGCCAAAAGGAAGGAAATCCTTAGCCTGGCTGGAATGACCTAGCATTCTGGGTGATACAAACGGATATATCTGAGTCATTGGATTTTACCTCTTAATACACTTCATTTTTGTCTCGAATTTTACATTCAAATCACAGTACTTTACATTTAATAAAGAGCACCTTTGTTCTTCAGACTAATGTCTTCTTTTAAACTAAGCACAACTCCTCTTATTTTCCAGTGGGCACCTTCATTTGGAGACACTACAGATTTTCCTCAGGATTATTTAATGAAACATGACATGCACCAGTATGATACGAAAATGACAAGTGTCTTTGATTCATTCTTAATGAAATCTTGAATTTGCCATTCTTGTAAAGGTACTGCTGGAACCTTTAACTTCAGATTTGCTTATTTCTTCAATCTGACCATTTTGTTTTTATGCATAGAATATACCAATAATAGAACCCAATTATTATTACTTAAAACATTTGCTTTCCAGAGCAAAATATTTTGGTTAACCTCAAAAAAAAAAAAAAAAAAAAAAAAAAAACCTTGACTTTTTAATGACAAGAAGAACTTGGAATAATGCCACGTGTACACGTTCATTTCTCTTATTTTCATCCCTTACATTAATTTTTAACTATAAGCAATGCCTTCCAGTGAATTTTTCTTAGCAAGTTATCAACACCTGCAAAGGAGAAAAGTGCATGAAGTGCTGTCACGGCCCTCAGTAAACACCCCACTCAGTCCCAAGCAAGACGAACATAGGATGGGAGTGCCTTTGATTCCCCGGATGATCAACCTGAGTGTTCAAATGCAGCAGCGCCGAAGGACACGTAACACTGAGCTGATCTCCAGCACCAGGCCTTGAGCACTGCTGTCTAGCTGCTGTTCCTACAGCAGAAGTCACCCACCTGGGGCAGCACGCGATTTTCCTCCTCCAGCTGTCTTACTCTTGCCTCCAGCTGCCTAACATAGGACAAGGTTGATTCTAAAATCAAAAAGAGAAAAACTCGTATTATCCACACAGCTCTGCTTGCGTACGCTGGTGTCACAGCCTGGTCCTGCCTCGCGCTGGCTGCATGTTCCCTCTCTCAGATGGCTGCCAAGAGCTGCTTTTCTCAAGGGCAGGGCAGGTAATGCTGACCCCAGGGGGTCCTCTGCCAGCAGTCGGCTGTGTTGGCATGGCTCAAGTGCTGCTAGAACCCAGCCATGCGCACCCAGGACCCAGAGAGAGGCCAAGGTCAGGCAATACGTGCCCAAGAGCCCGGGCACAGTGCTGCTGGCAGCCCGTGTTCCTCATCCCATGCACACATAGACATGCTCTTCTGTGGCTGCTGTGTTGCACAGGCTTGTTGCAGGGCAAAATCCCACCCTCGCTACTCACAGGCAACCTCTCATACCTTCCTGAAAGCATTTGGTTTGTTATGGAGAATGTGACTTTCCATAGTACTGAAAGAGCATCTCCAGTGCTGTCTTCAATGGCCTTATTTCCCTTGCACTGATTCCAAGGAGGAGAAGGTCCACAATCAGTCCCAAAAAGAATCTCAGAGTTTTCTTAAGGCGCGTTTCTTGGGTTGCGCAGTGTTTCTGCTATTCAAATGCTGTACCTAAAAGAAATGTGCCACAGCAAGTAGCACTTCCGGCCTGCAAGAGAAAAGATCTCCTCTTGGTCCAGAATGGCTGTAGTGAGCCTCATGCCTACCTGTGCAGAGCTGCAAGCTCAACAGGTACACATTCCCCATCCAATGAGCTGCCCGGCCTTCCCTGAAATGTCCACCCTACCACCACACCTGCACTCACACAGCCATGCCAACACAGAAATTGCACCTTGGATTATTAATGGCATGGAACCCACGGGTCCTGGGGCAGTACTGCCTCCTGCCACAGACCTGCAAAGCTGCACTGGCAACAGCGCAGCCAAATCTGGGCACTGGCTTCCCCTGATACCTGAACAGTGATGGGTCAATGTTTGGACCAGATGATCTTAGCGCTCTTTTCCTTAACGACTTTATGATTCTATCGGTCATGGTGCCAGCCTGCCCCTAAAACACGAGCAGCAGGAAATGAGGGGGCACTTACCGCTCCTACAAGACTGCAGCAGGCTAAAATAGGCACACGCAGATAAGTGCATGGCAATGCACACAACAGGAAGACAACACACCGTAATTTGTCAAAAATGATTAATACACAGCAAGGACTAAAAATAGCATTGTGTAATAAAAGGGAGAGAGGTAACCTGAGGTTCTTCATGCTCTGCTGCATAAGGATTTTCATAGCTGGTGATGGGTGCATCTCTGGAGAGTCACTGAGCGTGGTTTGGACGAGGCCTTCCGAGATGGACAGCTCATACCATTAACTCTGTATGACAGGGTGCCTCCTACCAACCATTAGCACTGTACCACAGGGTGCCTCCCACCAGACCCACGTCCACCCCAGCAGCAGCACTCCTGGGAGGAGCCGTGGGCACTCCATCACTATCACAGCTGAGGCAGAGGCAACAGCTTCCAAGACTTTCTGCAGAAGATGCTCCCTGTGTAGGCACCCGTCTGGAGGAACCAGCGGGTGCCTTCCCTGGCACCAGCCTTCCCTGAACCCACCGGTTACATGCCCACTGCCACATGGGCTCAGGCTTTGTGCTGAAGTCTAGCTTCCCAGCTGTGCCCAACAGCCCTCTTCTCACAAATTCCCATCTGCACTCTCTTTGGGTTTTTTGTCCTTTTCCATGTTACCACATATGAGCTCCTCAGACAGCGTACAGCCCATGGCAAAGCCATCCCCTCACTTCTGTTTCTTCACCCAGCATGGAGGTCTCTGCTGCCCCAGCCCTGCTACACCAAAGCCTCCTCACTCCTTACCCCTCTGAAGTGTGAAACGTATTTAAATCCTTTTGTAATATGATTAAAACTGAAAATTAGGTCAGCTACAAAAGGCTTGATCTAGCAAATCCTTATTTATGCAAGTATTCTTGACACATAGACTAGACACATATATATTTCAGTATCTCTTAATATATTTATGCTCTGATGCTATGAGCTGAGAGGAAGAACTGAACAGAAAAGGCAGCCAAGGACACAAGAGATGAAGGTACTGGAAGTATATAATGAAACACTGACACCAGTGATGGCAACAGCAAAATTCAAAAATAAATACATAAATAAAAGTACAAGAAGGATTATATGATCCATCTATTCTTAATCAGCCCAGAGATCAGTAAGGAGCAATAAATATAGAGCAAACTTTAACACTGCTGTTCAGGAACAGGTTGCAGCCACCCCTTCCCAAACTGAGTTATCTAATGCTGTTGGTTACTCAGAAAGCCAATGCCTTATCTGCACATCCTAAGGGTCATGGATGCAAATTCTTACAGATACACTTTCACACCCAAACCTACCGAGTTTCTCCTGTCCGCAGCCCAATAGTGAGGGATGACATGTGTGTTAACAATGCCAAAGCCCAACTGCTGAGCTCTGAGCAATGCACAACAGCTGTTAACTACGCCAAGATGGAACAGACACACGACTGAATCATGTAGGCTAACAGAGAGATGAGACCCAACACTGCAGTTACCAAACTACCACCAGTGGTGGTGGGGGGCTCCTATTTATGCAATTTCTGCTCCATCCCAACTCTCTTTGCCAGATACTTCTACCAGAGCAGCAATTTTGAACAACTCCCATGCTCATGGATGGGTTCCTACCAAGTCAACTTCCCTACTTCAGCTTCCTGCGCTCTGAGCACGACTGAAAAGGTGATTGCTGTGCAGTGCTTCACTACAGGACTGAGACTAAAACGCTTTTCCATCTTATTATGGAGGCAGTAACATCGTGCTTTTAGGAAAATTCCGTGACAATCTGCCCTGTTTCCATATCCATCATCCTAACACGTTAATAGAGAACATCAGTATTTACATAGCTGAGCTCTTTTTCTTTTGACGTCCACACTCTTGAAGCTAGTAGATATTTTTGGTTTATGTCAAATTCTATCAGATGCCAAGGGCGTATTTGTGCCTTGGCTTTATCCATTTTCATGTGACAGTGCCTGTTCTCAATCTATCAAGTAATTTGTAATGTTCTTTAAGCTAGATTATCCTCTGCTATTTCAGAATGGTTGAGGACGTCACATGAAATTCTAGGTTTCTAAGGACACTTTCCATTTTTTTTTTTTTTTCTGGATTTGAGTATTTGGTTGGATTCTATTTTTTGCCCTTGTTAAGGTAGTATTAAGGAAGCACTGATGCCCTGAGCATTAAGCCAAAAGCTTCGTGTAGCACTGACAGCCCAGCAAGAGAAAGTAATGGAGGGCTGGGGACTGCGAGGCAGCACGCTGCCAGGATAACCGATCTGCTCATTTTTCTGCTGTTTGTGTGGAACTGTGTTCAACAGATAACAACGAGCGTAATAGTTATTATGCCACCTTCTGCTTCTGTCTGTTACAAATCAAGTATTACATGACAAAACCAAATCATTAACAAGATTGAAACATACTCTGGGCATCTGTCCACCCGATCTCGCTTTTCCAGCTTTGGAGATGCTCACACCAGCAGTCTCAGGGTGATTTTACTAGAAATCTTAATTGCCTCTACCTTCTGTTCTCAGACTACCATAAAGTGACCACAGGCGATCTGCAGACGTCCTTTTGACCAACTCCAAAGGATAAAGCCATCAGTGTAGAACATGCCACTTGGTTGGTAGATGTTAAAAGTTTGTGTAGAACCTTCTACTTTGGAGAAAACTGGTAATACATTGGGTAAGCAAAGCACACAACCCACAGGAAGCAGAGAAAGTCCTTCAAGCTGAAAATACTTGGAGGCTGGAGGTATCAGGAGAGGAGAGTACTACTGTTTGCCCTGACCCCTAGCCATTATCTTATGACCAGAGAGGAGAGAAGATGCGACGCTGTACAGCTGGCTGGTCTGGAGCCATCCTTATCTCCTCGTGGCCAGAAAAAGGGAAAACATGATTTCACGGGAAGGTAAACATCACCTCACTTCTGTCAACATCAACATTTTATGCTTCCACTGCCTCAACTCATTTGGTGTTCATGTGCCTAAAGGAGGTCACCAGAATCTGGACAGCTGTCACATCCCAGCACACGTACTTTAAGCATGTATGGTACAAATAAGTGGAACTGCCAGCAATTTACCACAGTAAAGAATAGAGCATGTTATGTGGAGTGCTACTTTCATGTGTAACAGTTCAGTTGAGGCATATGCAGCTTCAACAGGGAAAGTCACTTCTTTTTCCCCCTGCACTGTGCTGGCAGATGCATATCTAAACAGATCTTGGTCATTCTGATCCACACCCAGTATCCCACACTGAAAACAAAATCATCTTTCAATAAATGGAAGACAAACAGCAAGGCTGAGAAAGGGCTATGTTAAATGCTCCTGTAATTAACTGACAGCTTCATACATTCACGAAAGGGTTTCCATTCTAACTGAGGAGCAGATTCGACGACACGTAAAGCATCTCCCTGTCCTATAATTCCTAGACGTCTGATTTAATTACATCAAAATGAATATTCATGATTAAAATACGTTATGACTGCAATCCACCCCCATTCAGCTGCTTTGCATACGAGAAAAGCCCCACTGCTGGCTTTACACCAAGGAAGATGTTGCACCACCTGCATCTCTCCATGGGTGAAGCTGCACAGCCCAGCATCGTCCAGCCTCCAGAGTGGGCACACCTCTGAAGGGCATCTGTAGCCCTGTCTACTACGATTTTCTGTTATGGCTGCACATCTTACATAATGCTCCTATTGAATAAATGCTGGAGAACTACTTCAAGCGCAGCAGAATTCCCCTGCAGCCCAGCAACATTAGGATTAGTGTTATTATGGAGGAGCTCGCCTAAGGCAAACTTTGATGAAGCTCAGCAGAACATTCAGGTGCTGCTCAGTGGTGGGGCACGTACTCTGGGAAAGTTCTGTGACAGCAAACATCACAGCATTAGGACTAAGCTGGGGCTGGTGACTCCCAGCATTGCTGCTGTTCGAAATTCTCCCAGCCCAAGCTGAGATTTCCCATCATTACGGATCCTGCCCTTCTCAACTTCTTTCTTTCATTAAAACTACCATTAAGTAAGCTTAGCTCATTCACTCAGTATTTCAAAACCAGACAAAAAAAGAGGAAAATGCACATACATTCTTTCCAACATCCAGACTGCAATATTAGCCCCACCACCTAGCTTTATTTCCCAGGCAACATCTGCCAGGCTTCCACATATCAGAGCATGCTACACACTGATGTGCCAACTAGCATATCTCACTAATCAGATATTTTTACCCCAATTTTATATGAAAATAGCATTTCCCCAGCTGCAGTGACTTTTAATCATGAATTACCTATTTAGTACAGGGAAAACACTTCTCATTGCCCTGAGGCAGGCTTAGCCATACTGTCATAGAGAAGGATTTGCCTACAGGGATCCCTAAAAATGACATCAAATGTTAGATGAGGGAAGGCTGTGTGTCCCACTTCTCAGAAGCTATCCATCATGCACTTGCTATCAGCTGGATAACGCCACCACACTAACCGGTTGCTGTGACACTACCCTTCATTTGTTTGGATTTTTGAACACCAGAGCTGACAGCAGCAAAGCTTTTTCTCCCCAGCCTGCTTGCTATCCTGTTAGCTCCACTTCAGCCTGTGCTAACTGCATTTGCCACGTTATCGATGGAAACAAAAAAATCAAATCCATTATGCTACTGCTAAAACCTTTCCCACTGCTTGTTGGCTTGTTCTCTCAGTTTTGTGTGGTTTGTGACTGGCAAAGCCCTTACTGGCTCCTGGGCTGCTTGGGTTCATCCTGATGTCACCACAATCCCTTTGCTCCTCAGGGGCAGCCCGAGCCCTGACAGCACTGGTACAGCAAGCTCTAGTTAATAAATTACACTGGCTTCCACTGGGAGCTCTGTAACGTAGGCTGCAACTGAACGCAAAACTGCCAGTGATCCTGAATTAGAACAAACCCATAAATCATTCCTATGCTCATCTACTTCAGCTAGGAAGTAGATTTACCCAAGCCATAATGTCCCTCTTCATGGGTCACTATCTGTGTAACTCCAAACCAAGTCCAAATGATGCCCCTGAGAGAGTGAAACCAGAAGCCTTCGCCTTCGCCCAGCGAAAACCAGCACATGCTCTTGCTGACAGCAGAAAGGCTTTCAGAATGCAACCTGCAGGACAAGGAGAGCAACGCTTACAGTCAGCAAGCACAGGAGGGATAGTAACTGTCACAACCAAATGAAGAAATCAATTCTGTAAGCAGTGTCAGTGAGGAGAAGGAAAAGGTAAGGAAGCAGAATGCCGAGGCACTGAATTGAGATCTGCTGCTGCCCCACCAGTACACACAGCCACAGAACTGGTGCCTCCCAGGCCATCACTGCAGCTCACCCAGCATCAGGTGCAGAACTGAGGGACGTGGCCCAAATTACAGGATACAGAGGCAAAGTTCTGCACAAACACACCAAAACTGTGCCAAGCTGCACGAGTTAACTGGACAACATGAGGGATCAACGTCCCCAATATTTCTGCTATTTATTGCTATTGTCTTCAAGCTAACTGCCAAAGTAAAACCATAGGAAATGCAAATGGTTCTGCCATCTGATCTCAAGCAGGGCTTGATACAGCAGAACACAAACTCCTATGTACAGCAGTCTCACACACAGCTTGCAGGGTCACAGCAAGCACTGTGGCTCTTCATTGTGAAAAACAAGTCAGTCTGTATGCTGGACAGGAAAGAAGGAGTTCAACATATTTATGGAAAGCTTTCATTTTATTTGTAACAGAAGACCTCACAGCCTTGGTAAATGTGGTTATGAAATAAACGTATCCGGGTACTCCATGAATGAGGACAGATATGATCATTATAAATAATAAGGAACATCATTGTTCAAATACATGCACAAGACAAATGTATTTGACAAACAGTGATTAACTGCAGAGATGTTTCTTTGTGATGCCTGAAATTTTTACTTTCATTCTCAGTTGTAGAATGGAAAAAGAAAAAAAAGAAATATATCATTTGGGTTTACTGCCAGAGCCATAAACATTTCCAAGAAGGTCTTACTATGTCAAAAGCTCTGCCAACATACAACTTCACATTGGAATAATGAGTCAGACTTCCTAATGAGCACTGCAGCTAGTTTTGAGTCTGCAAGCCATGCAGCATCCTTCCCACAGCCCCAGCGTTCTGCCTGAGCACGGGGCAGACCAGGGAGCACCCAGCCCTGGGCCATGCATAGCAGAGATGGAATACAGCAGGGCTCCAAAGGGAAGAGAAGCACCATGGGTGAGCAAAGGGGAGCACTGCTGTGACCAGGTGAGAGCAGATCCTGGGGACCAACTGGAAGAAGGCAGGCTAACGGGGGCAAGCAGTGCAGGTTTAAAACCAACACGACGTACCCTCGAACCTGAAAGTGGTGAATGAACAATGGCAGCAACTTCACAGGTCTGCACCTCCTTCACTGGGGATGCAGGACTTTGTTCAGTCGTACAGGGCTCTGGTATCCGGGCGGTGCTCACAGCAATGCACGGTGCAGCCAAGTGGGAGGGCTCCCACTGCTCCTTATCTGCACCATCTGAACAAAACATGAATCTTTCAGACAAGATCTCCTCTGTTTATTTCCCAATTATTTCACTGATGGGAGAGTAGTTTACGTACTTCCTCTCCTCAGAACATTAATAACTGAGCAAGGCTTTTGTTTCTAAAGGCTGTTGGAGCCTTTAGAGTGAGAAGGAAACCAGGATGCAGGCAGAGCAGCCCGTCCCTGGCCCTCTGCCCCGTGCATGGGGAAGGACGCCATGGCCACACATCTATAAGTGCTGCAATTCATATTCAAAATACAGCAAAACCAGACTACCTACTGTGATATGACCCAGCATGAGCTCTGCTACTGCAGTGCCAAGGGCAAGGGAGGCAAAGTAAGTCCAGAACTGAGCTGTTGGGGTGGCTGCTGTAACCAAACACAGACAGCATCCGGAAATTTCTGCAGAGAACTCAGAAATATAGACAATCTTGGCCACCTAAGGCTAGAAAATGCCACTGAAACAATACAGTCCAACTTCCTGCCTTGCGGAGCCAGAGGAATTTCAGTAATAATCCCAGGAATGTCCGGTTTCCTCCTATACTGGAAGTGAATACAGACAAAAGAAGGCTGTGAGCCTTTTCTCCCACCTAAAATTCTGGTGGAAATGGAAAAGCTATCTGGCCAAAATTCAAAACACCGTTCTTCATGTTATAAATACAAGATCAGAGCTGATGAGTTACTGCAGATTTTTGTTTTCCATTTCTGAGGCACTACAAAGCACGACAAGCAGTTGCAATCCCATGGCGTGACTTCCTGCCATTCATCAGCACAACCCCACTGTCCCATTTACCTACTGAAACAGCAGAAGAAAACCTCTTTCACCCAATCTATGTTGCTTCATTTACATGGCATCACACACAAGGACTCCACAGAAACTTCCAGACTTAAGGAAGACTAAAAAAAAAAAATCCCAGTGGATGGGACAGGAGAGCAAAAGGAATCTCCTTCCCTCTCATCCTTCTAATAGCAGCAATTAGGACTCCAGAAGTGGTTGATACACAAAGCAACTTCTTCCCGGAAACATGCCAGAGGCTCAGGAAAATTACAAGCTTGACTTTCCTGTACACAAACACATTTCAGTGAGGCTCCACAGTAACAGCAGCAGCAGAATTACCAAGCACAGCAGATGCTGTATGCTCCCCACCTCCCCACTGCCAGCTGCCTGCACAGCCCGGCCAGCTTGCCCTACCCATAGACACAGCACATCTTCTCAGGCAGCTGAGAGCACCTTTCCTTGGGACCCAATGCCACTGGGAGCTGAACTCTGCCCATCCCTCAGAGCTGGATGGCCTACAGCACTCAGGCAGCAAATAGCAAGAAGAGCAGAAATGGAACTGCATCTGCTCTCTATGTTTTCCAGGGCCTTTTGTTCTTTTTTATTTGTGCTTTTTTGGTTTTGTTTTTTATTTTTTCTCAAGTCCCACTGTAACTAACAGGTAGTAAGGCATTTGACCCATCATTAAGCCACTTCATGGGCTAGAAAGTTGTACTAAATCAACATTTTTCCACCACAGAATCCCTTGTTTGCCTACCTGTCTGCAGACAGAGCCCTTCCATCCCCCTTAGCCCTCCAGGTTCCACCCCTGCTCCCTGCCAAGAGATGCTCACAGCACTGCTGAAATGGCTGGTTGAGCTTTGCTGAGAGCACTGCTTATGTGGTGAGCAACAGCCCAGCTCCAGGCAGGATTTACATTGTACAGGACAGCAAAAAAAGTGCTAGGGTGGCAGAACATGTGCAGTGCAAGGGAGGTTATTATAAGGCCACACACTTTTTATGGTGTGAATGAAGCAACTTCCTTTAGAAACATTGTACGTGGAGATAACTACACAGGCACTCAGTAGTGAAGATGGGCAGGACTTAATTCCTGTACTCCCCACAAATGGAGGTGTAACAGGCTCCAATGACACGCAAAGAGCACTTGATAGCACTGTTGTGCTTTGGTTTTCTATAAATTAATTCAAATTGCTTTCAGAAGCAAACTCTGAATTTCTCACTAATCTCACAGCTTCCCATGATCAGCAAAAAATGAAAAGCCTAAGCTTCAAGAGCAGTGCTCCCATAGTTTTTGCCAGGTGTAAGGCTTGGGCAGCCATGGTGGACTCCATACGTAAACAGAATAAAAGCTTTCAGACAACACTTTAACGTCACCTAAATACCACATGGTCGAGATGCCATCCCAACATGGAAATGGGCATGCTATTTTCAGCTGAACAGAGAAACAGCACAACGTTCAGCGATGTCATCCATGGCCCTGAGCTTCCTCTGGCTTTGACCTCACACCAAAACTTCACATATGGACAGCAGACAGTGCAGGTCCCACTCCAGGGCAACAAACAGCCCAGGACTACCTTTTTGTTTCAGACTATGCACTCACCAGACATCAGCTTTCTTTACAAGCAAGGCTAGTAACAAAGAGAGCCTCTCCTAAACTCCCATATTTGCCTGCTGATTTTATTACCATCACCACCACAGACATCTTATGTTTTGATGAAAATGCTCATACTTGTGTTCAGCATGAGCATGAAAGTCATGGCTCGGTCTTAGAATATGAGATTAAAGGGTCAGGTCTCAAAGGGATTAGATCTTCTGGTTAGGAAAAGATTAAGGGAAAAGCTCGCACTTGGTTTTGAAGCTTTAAGAAGGGAAAAGAGAAAGGGAGGGAGGCAGGGAGCTGGCAAGGAAACACAACCTCAATCTGAACTACCACGTCAGACAAATCTCTTATTGCAGAAGCCAGAGGAATGCAGACCTGCTGGAAGAGAAAGCAAAATCAGACAAAATAAGTAATAATCAGTAAACTTACTTTCAGAAAATCATCTTACCTTTATTCCTTATTCTTAATACGAACACAATGTCTCTTACATTGCAGTAAATTCCCCAAAAATGTGAAGAGAAGCAAAACTATTTTCTAGACAGCTTTCTTCAAGTCATCCCTTACCTCCAAAGAAAGCCTACAATCCCTTGAACATATCCAAACGCTGACCACACAGTGGCGAGTCCAGCTTCTCTCTAGTTCGTGCCAAAGCCCAAATAACTCCCGCTGCTGGTGCCACGTAACCAGCTCCTTTCTGCAGCTGGCAACCAGGTGCACTGCAGAACAAATGCACTTAAATTATCTGAAGGTGTCTTTCACTGAAAGCTCTTCTGACCTCACATTCTTAAGTACCATAACATAGTAGTTGTAGAACTGACAAAAGTGACATTTCACTGTTTTCTTAAAAATACTGCTACTAGCAGATAAGGCATTCAATGGATGGAGCAAGCAGGAGTCAGAGATGGAAGTTGGCAACTGCTCTACTCCAACTGAGTTTTCAAAATAACACGCAAATATATAAAGAGAAAACGCATAAAAGCCTATAAACCAAGTGTTCATAGCAAGTACTGGCCAGACCTAATCTCTGACGTTTTGATCAGCACAGAAATTTCATCTGAAAAATCTTTCCCCCTTGCTTGTATGCACAAACTTTCACACAGGTAAGCAAAACCACCAGCAGAACTGCCTGTTGTAAGCACAAATTCTGTCTCTCCGAGGCACACACAGCAAATGCTCAAGCACACCAGACAGCAGCGCAGCAACTGCACGCTGAGCTGCCATAAGGCTCACCGATGTCCATGCCTGGTGCTGAGCAGACATTTCATCCCACCATCAACCTCTACAAGCTTTCTGCGCCCTCAGGGAACGCGGCCTTAACAGGGGGGTAACCCCGGCATCCAGACATGTGGGAATGTCCATTTCTGTGCCCCCTGTGAAGGTGTCCCTGTACCACACAGGGTCTTGCAGGAAGCAGCCAGCTCAACACCCACCAACTGGAGCACTGGGCAAACACCTTTGCAGCTTCTTACCGATGGCTGGTGATCACAGACAAAGCTTTTCCACACTGTAGAAATAATTTCCCATACTGCATATTGCAACTCTTCTCTAAATCCCCTTCCCTGCTGAAATAATGCATTAGAGCCTACTGCTCGTTTAGAGCACCAAACAGAACACACATCAAGCTAAAGTCACTTCACTCCTAAATAAAGAAAAAAAGAATCAGCAGTTGAATCAGCAGTGCCACACACTGCGTTGAACTCACGCCCATCCAATTGCATACACCACTCGCTTTGTCCGACATGCTAAGTATGCACACGCCCAGGCAGTAAAAGACCACGTATTTCATTAAGTAATGCTGAGCCGTAACTCACAGTTAATGTCTCAGCACAAATTAAAAGGGATTTTAAACTCTATTTCCCCTCACTGACAGACATCACTGCCGGCTGCCTCTCCACCCTGGCAGGGTACACAGCCACTCATCGCTTCAGTTTTCACAGGGCCATAAATGGGCCGTATCACATTGGAGATGAGTGATAGCAGAGGCAAGGCACTGGGATCTGTACTCCTGGGCAGAGGCATGTGGATGGATAGTATGTTCATTCATATCTATCTACATTTATTTCCACGTCTTTTCTCTTGAAGAATTTACCTACTAACTGATTTATATACTCAAAGTGAAGCACGACACACAGGGCAAAATTGCTTGGACTTCCAGTCAACTCCTGGCCAGATGTATAGGCTGTGAGTTGCAGGGGCAGCTCATCCAGGATGATCTCCTTTCCTGTGCCAACAAGCAACAATCTATATCATTTAATTTGTATGCATTTTCATCATGCTGAGAGTAATTTCCCAAATGCTAGTCTTTACCTGCTAATTGCAAGTTTATATCTTTTACCAGTAATTGCTTTCACCTGCTGCTCCTGATGCTACAAACTTTAAGGGACTCAAACACTTTTTACAAAGAGAACAGTTTATCAGAGCACATTGAGACATTTCATACACTAATCAAGTCTTCTTCTTGGCCCTGTGAGCCACAACATAAAAGTTAATCAAGCGTAAAAGAAGTCAGGGATGTTGCTACTCAAAACAGCCACATTTTACAAGTCATATTTCTTAACTGCATGAATATTTCACATCTGTCATTCATTTGTTCTTGCTTCTCTGAAAAAGACTGTAAAAAAATGCTTATTTGAAATGTCACCTTTAGCAATCTTCATACCAAGTTTAAGTTCAATAAGCTCACAGCACACTGAATTGAAAAGCTGTTGTATGAAAGATGAGTTTGACTGACCTGCAGTTTTCATAACATAACAGCACATAATCAAAAGTAAGATTGCTATCCCCAGCAGAAAAGTCTAATAAAAAAAATCTGTTTCATGCTAACAGAATAGGTTAATTACTATTTCCCCCCAGTCAAATCTCTCAGAATCAAAGAAAGGTTTGGGTCAGAAGGGACCTTAACTCCCCTCTCCCCCCCCCCAGCCCCAACCCCTGCCATGGGCTGGCTGCTGCCCCACCAGCTCAGGCTGCCCAGGGGGCCCATCCAACCTGGCCTTGGGCACCTCTCCAGGGATGGGGCACCCACAGCTCTCTGGGCAGCAGTGCCAGGGCCTCACCATCCTCTCAGTGAGAAATTTCTTCTTTATATCTAATCTAAATCTACTCTCCTCCACTTTAAAGCCATTCCTATTTGTTCTATCACTCAAGCTCTCCTGCAGCTTCGTTTAAGTACTGCAAGGCTGCGATGAGGTCTTCCCCGAGCCTGCTCTTCTCCAGATTGAAGAATCCCAGCTCTCTCCTGTCTCCATAGGAGAGGTGCTTCAGCCTTCTGATCACCTTTGTGGCCTCCTCTAGACCTGTTCCAACAGCTCCAAGTCTTCTGTGCTGGAGGCCCAGAGCTGAATGCAGCCCTGCAGGCAGGCTACGCTACTTCTTTTGCAGCCCAAGACATGGTGGAGGCCTTCTTAGCTGCAAGCACATGCTGTCAGCTCATGTCAAGCTTCTCATCCACCAACAGCCCTAAGCCCTTCTGCTCAGAGCTGCCCTCAATCCATTCTTATACAGCCTGTATTTGTGCTTGGGATTGCCCCCACCCTGGTGCAATGCAAGACTGCATGTGAGATTGCTGAACTCCAGGAGGCTTGCAGGGCACATCTTGAGTCTTCTTAGGTCCCTCTGCATGGCACTCCTGCCATGTGGGGCATCTTTTGTACATTTCCTGTATATCACACTAAAAAAAAAAAAGAAGTTCTGTGCACCTTTTAAATTTATTTTTCTCTTCATATAAGCAATCGTAGTTAGCAAATGTTAAGTCAGTTCTCAGTTACTGTGTTCATTTGAAAAAACACTCACTAAGGATCAGAGTGAAGTCTTCTAACTTCACCCCATTTTCAATAGCGCAGTTGTATGACAGTTTCTAAGACAGAAATTAATACATAGATATTTTCCTTACTCAGTGACTTCCTTACATCTTCCCATCATCCCATGAAACACACAACCATGTGCTTCAACACAGAGATAGGCCAACAAAAACAGCTGAAAGCTTGTGAAAAGCAGTAAGGGCAGGCACATGCCTCAAATTGTCCTCAAAATTCTGCTTCCTACCTCCTTGTCAAACATTTCTCTTTTGTTTGACGTGTTTATCAGCTGGATAAATATGCACATTGTCGATTTCACACTCAGAAGCGTCTCCCTGACCCTGGAGCAGACATTCACATTGTGTATTTTTGCAGCTGGGGAATACAAATATGCTTTGAAAAGAGGCAAGAAGATTGAAGTCATATGAGATGGCCTTAAGATTAAAGCAAAACTAACCTTTTAGAATAATTATAATAACAAACAACACATTCACACCAATTTAGATCGTAGCAAAGAGAAGTCAGAGGAAAAGTTTCAAAAGAGTAAAGAAAGCCCCATTTTCAAATGTGCCACTTCTGGCCCTTTTAAAAACTAACACATACAAGCTTCTCAATGCTCATACAGCTACAGTTAACATCATAAAAATATGTCCTATGTAGTATTAGTACACTGCAAGTCCTGTATTTGCTGTGAGAACAGCTTTGCTGCCAATTCCAATGAATTCAGCATTTTACAGACATGTTGGAAAATGAAATATTTGACACAGAATGCAAACAGATCTTTGGTACGAGTATTCTAAAGATCAGCACAAGATGTTCTTCTAATTCCGCCAGCCTATCCCAAGATAAGCCACTTACCAAGAGGAGCGGTGCGTACGTGAGCACTTACAGGTAAGTGCTGCTCTGTCTGCATACCCATATTTCCATCCCAGCATTTCCACAGTGCTTTCATTTTCAGCTAACAGTTTTCCCCTGACATATAATATCTGCCACACAGCTGTAAGTTTAGGATATTGAAGGGTGAGATCAATGATTTTAGCAAAACTAACTCAACCCAAGCCAAGATTTACTCTAAGAGCTAGTTGAAAATACCTCCCCCATTCTGAAGTTCCCATTTTGCTACTATTTTTCAGGTTAATAATAGCGTGAAAAGGGAATGTATAGGGCCAACCGGGGCTTGCCTGTACTCTTACATCACCTGTTACTTTGGCATTTGCTGGGATTTTTTTTTTTTTCCTGTTTTGACTGTTCTTCTGCATTCTCCCTTGCAGTCACCACTGACCCAAGAGCCATTTGTCAAAGGCTGAAATCCTGCTCAGTGTGGAAGATTCAGCTTGAAGATTGTGCTACTGAACATTGGACACACAGGCTGTTTAAGCACCAGCTGCTAGTGCACTCTGAAGGGATGTGCTGAGTGATTACACTCATATCTGCTCCTACCAGGCCAGTCTTGCCACAAGAACAAGTAGTAACCCCTCCAAGCAGGAGTCACAAGAAGCTGTTGCACGTCTCAGCATCACAGTGTGGAAGGAACAAGAAGAGAATTAAATCACGACAGGCCTCCTTTCTGCAGTTCAGGCAGGTGATGCCAAGGACAGCTTTCCTCCTTCCACGCATCCCTTACAGCAGGAAACTGTCCTCACCTCTCCCCAGGGCCTACCAAGAGAAAACACCAACCTCTCTGCTCATTTCCAAGGCTCGCTCACTGACTCAAGAAGTGAGCACTTAAGGCATGTTGGTTTAAGGGATTCTAATTCTTAAAGTGTCCTAAATGTATCATCACGTCTGTTATATCTGTTAATTTCCTGCAATGAAAGGGTTCAGAGAATGCCCCCATCATAAAGAGCCACTAAGAGAAGCTGTATGGAAAAGATTAATAATTTGCAGGGGCAGAAACTGGTCCCAAATGGTTTGAATTACTCAATACAAGCAAGCATGAAGAGAAACCATTTTCCCTAAAAACAAAGAAAGGCAAACTGTATGTTCCCTGTTCTCTCTTGCAGTACGTTCTGTGCAGCCCTGCTGCATGGCATACGTCACATTCCTCTGAGCTTCTCTCCAGCATCAGAACTCCTGCAGTCAGCATAGCAACTTGGTTTTCACTTCAAGTTCAGCAAACTCCATAGCAAACACGTACACATGTGCAT
The DNA here is from genome assembly GCA_002909625.1 of Bambusicola thoracicus. NCBI lineage: Eukaryota > Metazoa > Chordata > Aves > Galliformes > Phasianidae > Bambusicola > Bambusicola thoracicus. Next base: position 16,024 of record PPHD01000266.1, on the reverse strand, counting down.
TTTCCTATATGCCTATGCTGGCAGCAATTCCTGCAGGCACTGTGAACAGGTGCTGGCTGTGACAAGCAGCAGAGCCCCACAGAGGTAGCAGGGGAGCTGGGCCCCAAGCTAGCAGCACAGAAAACCACCAGCCTCAGGCACAAGAGTGCTGAGCCCTGTTGAGACCCAAGTTCTGCACAAACCCCAGGGCCTCCTCAGTCCTATCTCTGAGGCCTAAATGCCCTGTGCCCATGTGCTGTGGTGCAGACAGCAAGCAGCCAGTGCCACTGAGTGCAGTTTCCAAGGAGAAAGCCCAGTGCAGCCAGGCAACACACCACAACTAGGCCTCATCCAGCAGCCCAAGTCCCAGCTGAAGCTAAAGGTAACTCTTCCCCTTCTGTAGTGATTTGTCTACTGGGCACATTCACACTGCAGACGCTGTGTGTACCCACTGCATGTGCTGACATCCACTGGAAATCCTCTGCATGTGCTGACAGTGATTTGTCATTTAATAAATTACAGGTCAGATTTTCAAAAGGCTCTGCTCCCATTGAGGCCAGCAGCAAAAACCTCTCTGGAGTCAGAGTGAGAAGTCAGAATTTTTAAATCCTTCCTTATATGTAAAGGTTTACTAAAAGAAGGATGAATATATACGTGAACTGCTTCAACAATTATCTAAATTCAAACCCTACTAAACTGTGTAGTTCACAGGCATTTCACACCAAACCATAGGAGCTGTGAAAGTCAAAGGGAAGAACAGGAAGAGAAATGAGAGTCACAACTGTTGTTTAACTCTGGATATGGTACAGGGTGACTGAGTCCTAACCTCCCCCTGAAGCATAATACAAGGAGCATAATGTTTCTTATGGAAAAAGCTCTGTGTCATGGCAGTAACATGCAAAATTCAAATTATATCAATAATTAAAATGAGTTTAATAGTTTTCATAAATAAGTTTCATGAAAATAGTGTCTCATACTTGTTTTAAAACCCTTAAGAGTGTAGTAAACAGAAAAGCACTTGCAAAAGATCATTTTTTACCTTCACAGCATGGCCCATCCGTTCCTAGTGGTCTATTTCCAGCAGTACCTCCCATATATCTGGAGTTGCAGTGCTGGCTTTTCTTAAGGTCAGCTTGAAGTTGCAGCCATGTTAGATCTAAGGAAGGACCAGACCTGCTGCCTCCACTCTTGCTGAGCTCACATCACTCAGGGCCTGATCCCGCACAAATCCCAGAGCTGCTCAAGGTTGAGCTGGTTACCACAGCTCCCTGAACAAAGCCATTTCCTCAGGAAACCTCAATTCATTTCAAAGCATCCCCCATCCTAACTGCTAGCACATGCATCAGGGTGCAATGCAAGTACCAAGGCATTAAGGCACAGCTGAATTTGGGTCCACAAATAAGAGATTTCCAGAAGTGCTGGTGAAGTGCGGCCTCTGCCAGCCTCCCAGACCCTTCCAGCTCTTGGATGGAATAGATCCAGAAATCAGCATCTCACACTCACACGGGACTAAAGGAAACCCTTTGGCCTTGCAGCAAACCTAACAGTTACAGGAATATTATAAACAACTGTTGAGCACCTTCATGCGTGAGGCTTCACAAAGGCAGTGGGCAAACGAGGGGCAATAAGAAGCTGAGTTATAAATCTCCAGAAACATTACTTCAGGACTGTCATTTCCATTTTCCCTTAGCTAAGGTGTTACTCTAAAAAGAAAGTACTAAAGAGGGCTCTGCTGCCTGGAGTAAGATTAAAAATAACATTTCAGGGCATGCAAGGTAAATGCAAGAATGCATAGGTATTTCAGAGACCTACTTATTCCACGCTTTTGTAGTTTACCCTCATCTTCCCTTTCTCATCATGCAATCATTTCTAGAATTAATAAGATGTAGAATTACACTTAGAGTGAAACAGTAAAAACTGCAAAGTTGGTTCTGGCTTTATATGATACTCAGAAAAACAATTTCTCAGTCTCTTTAACTGCATTTGGAGGTGTTGGTTGTTGTTTTGTATTTTATTTTGCAATTTTACAGATATTCTGATTAAAAAAAATGCTGAAAGAAAATGAAGTCTTTAGAAAAGACAGCTGCTAGTAACAACTATTTGCTTAATAGTAGCTGTACTGTAGTCAGAGATTGCTCACATCTGCAAACAGAAACCATTTATAAAAATTAGTCTTATAAATGACCACATATAAATCTATGGGAAATCAATGCCCACAGTTTCTATTATCAATTATTAAGGCATTATTACTTCTCCAGGAGGTAAAATAAGCTTCTTTTTCCTGTATCATTTTGAAGGTCAGATGCAAAGTCCCTTATAGTCAGCAAAGGCTCCCCCTGACTTCTACAGGCGCTGGGTGACACCCTCAGCCTGGCCTCAATCTTGTCCACAGTTCTACTGCATCCTTCAGAGAGCACCTCGGAGTTCTCTTAAGTACATCTAATCCATAAGGACAACACTTCAATGAGTTTCTAAATTTATAACTTGAAAAGTAAAACAAAAGTTACACTGTGACCTAAAATCTGGTCCAAAGCATCACCCATGCTCTCTCCTGAGGTGGAGCCTCTAGCTCAGACTTTTCCCATATCTACATGTTCAGGTGTAGAAAGCACAAATTAAATCTCTCACCACGCAGAAACAGGGCTGTCCCTGGAGGACAGCAAGGTGGCCATGCTCGGCACACCCATCCTTACAGCAGAGACTGCCAGCAGCACCCTGACTGCAGCCACACGCAGGTGGAACACTGCACACCTTCACTATGACTGCGTGGTTTGACGCGCGGCTCGCACACGTATGTTAGAAGATACACATCATGCAAATGTATTAAAGGAGCAGGAATGCAATACTGATGTACAGTGAGTCTTCACTACAACCACCTACCAACATAGTTGAAAGAAAGACTGTGCCTATCAATGAATGAACAATTTAGCCAGCTGGGCAAGCACAGGAGTGGCTCCTATTCTCTGTAGCTTCATAAGAACAGCAATGCCATGGGGAAGCAGAAGCTACAGAAACGTGGCGCTGGGCCCTTCCCTACACAGACAAACAAGCTGCAGACTTGGCAGAGTCCCTTCCACATAAGCTTCCCATATGCGTGGCAGGCAGCATGACATCACTGTCAGAGGAAAGACATCAGTTATAGTGAAAACAAGAAGTCCAATAAGTGAGAGATGGAGGAGGCCTCTGGGAACAGTAAAGGCTCCTCCCTGAATCTCACCATCCCTCCCTCCCTCAGGTGGTTTAATAAAGAGCAGGATATTGCACATCATAAAAGGAAAGATAAAATTCATAAGAACTTGTTGTGTTCCACTGAGTCTGTTTATGAGTTGGCAGCTCTGTAATTTAAAAGAATTGAACAGTACTTTCCATATAGACTTTATCAACCCAAGAACAACAATACCCTCGTCCCTCACCTGCAGTTTATTACATTTCTAGCAAATAAAACAAGCACCAGCCTTTCACCTGCTTCAAGAACTCAAATTCCTTCAACCGACCCCTGTACCCTACAGGATACTGCAAGTCAAAAATCACTGTCTTCCCTTTTTTGATTTTTCATTTATGCTTTTTTCACCTTAAGAAAATTTAAATAAACCAAAGCTGGAGATGGAGTAGGTAAATGCATAGGAAAGGTAATTTAAGCTTTTTACTTATACATTTAAATTACATTTAAGGAGGTGTTCAAGGCTAGGTTGGATGGGGCCCTGGGCAGCCTGATCTTGTATTAGATATAGAGGTTGGTGACCCTGCATGCAGCAGAGGGGTTGGAGCTTCATGACCCTTGAAGGTCCCTTCCAACCCAAGCCATTCTATGACGTAGCATGCAAATAAACAGTCAGGAAAATACAAAAACAAGGCAGTGATCACTAACCATTACAGCTGCTTGGTATAGCTCTCATCACACCCCTCTTATTGCTTTCTTAGCACACACACTGTATTTGTGGGAAGAACAATAACACTTTGGGCTCTCTCAGTGCAGGACACAATGGATTTTGCTGCAGGCAGTGCCTGTGAGCCCCCAAGGCTGATGTGGATGAGACAGAGCATGGAAAGCACAGAGAGAAAAGAGCAGAAGGGCAACAAGCAATGCCTGCAATAGCAGATGTAGTACAAATCCAACTTGCTGAATCTTCTTTTTGAGTAGATCTGGATACTGCTCTTAAGGCTTGACCTGGAATATGCTATGACTACATAAGAAAAAAAAAAGTAGGTCAGGATAGCAGAGGGCATGGGTCAAGAAGACGTAGGTTGACGTTACAACATTGTCTCACTCACCATACTGATAAAGCTGTCACCTCTGGTGTGTTGAACTTCTACCATCTGGGCCTGGGCAGACTCTTGCAATCAACCTCTCCTTCTGCAGAACTCTATGGGGTTGCAGAGAGCTATGGCATGGAGCTGCCAGGCACACAGCAATGCAGAGCACATCCCTCACACTGCTGCACAGACCTGGGGATGGGGCCAGAGCCCCTAACAAACCAATCCTGTACTGTGCTCCTCTAGGTTTCTGTTTAGCAGCTTCAGCCCTGTTTTGAATCTGCTATGCCTTTTCTCTAATTTCCAGATACTGTTGGAGTGTCTCTTCCTCATCTTTGTTGCATTTATATCTATTCAATCTCTTTTCTAACTATTCAGACACGTTTTCATACAAAATGTGCGTATGTTTAAGATTCAATCCACACAGTGTTCTTCCCATACATACAGCCTAAACAAATTTTCTTCTTGCAAATTCCCTTAATTATAACCATCCGCTTGCACTATAATCAGCTCAAGTATTTAATGCTCACAGACTCCAAAAATCAAAGCAGCATCAGGATGAGCTCACCCTGAGCACCAGCCAGAGGAGGCAGAGCAGCTGCATCTCCACTGCACATACAGGCAAGCTCAGCTCGAGGTTCCCCACTCAACAAACAAGTCTCCGTGAGCCACAGTGATCTACTAAAAAATATGTAATGCAAACACTAGACAGAGGTATTAAATGAATCTGCAGCATAAAAGAGGTAAATACAGCTTCTAAGTGGACTATTCAACTTGCTGTTTGAGAAACACAGGTATTATTGCACTGAAGTCAGACTAGTCCGTACCACATACGGGGGAAGATGCTGAAGACAGACAGGCAGGCAGACCCCTGGCTAAGTTGTCCCTCACAGTAGAAAGCACACCTTGGGGCTTCGTAGACAAGAGCTAAGAGAATCCTGAAACACACTTACTGGGGAAGAAAGCTTTTTCTAGTTGATTATAATGACCCGGAACATTCACAAAAGTCAGATTTGATTTTTTTTTATCGTAATCATTTTTTTAAGTATAAATAACCTTTCTGGGCTGTGAGTTATATAGTTCAACAACATGCAAATTTATTCCATTTTGGATTTCCTGCTTTTTTTTTTTTTTTAAATCTTGTAGAATAGCTCCTACACTTTCTAGAAGAAAAGTACAATACAGTTTCAGTCTTCCTTCTGCCATTACTCACCCTTTAGAAGTCATTTTTTTCTCCTCCCCTTCTCTACAAAAAATATCTTTTTAATCATTCTTCATCAACTTACCTTTTTTTTGTGTCCCTGAGATACAGATCAACAGAATTCCACTTATAATCACAATAAAGCTTATACAAAATACACACATCATCATGCTCTCCACAGCATTCATGATTCCACGTGACACAGCAGAATCTTTGCTTTGTCTTTGCTGTACATGCATAGTACTGCCTCCAGCTTTAATGCCCAGGTTCAATGCCAGTACTGATAATGCCTTGATTTTCACATTGTGAAGCTTGTTTTTGTTATTTCACATTCTTACTACAGTCATCCCAGCTGAACAGTAGAGCATTCATACTTGGCCATAAAGAGTGGCCTGCGTGCTCTTCCACTTCACAAATCCAACTAACAGCAAAGGATTCACGCCAAGGGAAAAACCATATAAAAATGGAAAAGGGTTACTAACACTAGCACGACAGTATCTTTTTAATATCATAGTTGAAACAAGATGACCTTGCATCAGATTCTGATTAAATACAGTTGTTTTTTTTTTAACCCATTAAATTAAGCCGATCCTAAATATGCTCCTTTAAGGAACATATAAACAGGAGGGGGAATGGCTGTTTACAAAGATGGGTAGTGACAGGACAAGGGGGAATGGTTTTAAACTGAGACAGGGGAGGTTTAGGTTGGATATTAGGAGGAAGTTTTTCACCCAGAGGGCGATGACGCACTGAACAGGTTGCCTAAGGAGGCTGTGGATGCCCCATCCCTGCAGGCATTCAAGGCCAGGCTGGATGTGGCTCTGGGCAGCCTGGTTTGCTGGTTGGCGACCCTGCACATAGCAGGGGGTTGGAACAAGATGAGAGTTGTGGTCCTTTGCAACCCAGGCCATTCTATGATTCTAAATAAGTTCGCTTCTCTATGGAATTCTTCCAAGCACAACTCACACATTGAGCAAGTGCTGCCCACAGTGTGGTGGTGTTACTCCTAAAGATATCTGAATCTTTTTCATGGAAGTGTATTTGAAGCCTCCACTGGGGAAAAGCTTTGTTCAACTGCTGCTCTGTTGGGGTTTTCTTCCTGTACTCACACTTGGGCTGTGAATTCTGAGGATGTTTCCTTTGTTCTCCCAAGCGTCACTGTCTTTTCATGTTCTCACAATGTATTTAAAGGTGGTTTGTCTTTACTTGAAGGGCATTTGAAGGAACAGCAGTAGCCTAACATTCCAGTTCCAATCCTACACTGTGCCAATTTCATCTCACTGCTTGACTGAGATTCCAGACATAGGGCAGTAGTTACCAGAAAGAAGCAAGATGGCATGAGCAAAGAATAGCCAAACAAAAGCTACAGTTTTTCTGTAGAGGTAGCAGTGTTAAATACAGTACTTGAAGTGTCTCAGGTAGAATGCTGGCCCTTCCTGCACAGGTGAATGAGCTACCAACACCCGATGCTCAAGTGCCAGTCTGCCAGAGTGCAGGCAAGGAGCACTATTATCCCTCAGGTGAGGCACCAGGGCTACATGGGGTTTCACACTCAAGTACACAGAAGACAACTGGTCACTAGCAGCGAGTGCCAGGAAATTATTGAGCAGCTCAGATTCACCTGCAAGGTCAATACTTTGATAGCACAGCATTTTCAGGGTGTCCTTGGGGGTACTTCCCTGGCTGTTCCAGCACTGGTACAGCTAGAGGTGTTGCTCCAGAGGAACACCTGCTGGGAGATGTGCTCTGCAGCTCATGGGCCAGCTCTGTCTCTGTGAGCAGCAAAGCACAGAATGACTAAGGAAAGACAAAGGGAAAGCAGACTGATGCAGGCTATGTAGATGCAAAGGTATTGCCTCTTTTTCCTTAAACTAGCACCTTCTAAAGCAAGAAGTACCAGCCAGCAAGGGCAAAAGGTGGTGGGCAACACTTCAGCTGTAAAACAGTGTAATATAACTGCTGTTGAAAATAAGAACTGGGTCCTTCTATTCAACCCCTCTGTGGTGGCACCTGTCCTGAAGTGAGCGGGTAACTTCTCATCCAGACTCCTGGGAAGTCCAAATAGCAGTTGAGAGAGAGTCCAATGTAAGCAATCCACCTACACCGCTACCTGTGCAAAGCTGGGTATTCTATTTTAGCCCAACACTGACGATGCTTCTATCATATCTTTATCACTCCAAAGAGTGACTGAGAAGTCTACTCTTTCAGTAAGCTTTACTCCTAAACCTTTAAGGTTTAAAAATCCCTGTCAAAGTGAAATACAGCTTATTCTTCTCACAACTGTACATGCAGATTGCATTTTTTTCCAAAAGCCTCCAAAAAGGCCAGAAGACAGACTATTCATCAGAAAAACATCAAGCTGGAATTTGAAGTCACGTAAATAAGATCCCAACCCAGCTGCTCACTTGTAAATAAAACAGTCTATGAATAAGGGAAAGAAGGTTGATCTCCTTGCTTTGAACCCCTAGGAATGCTGTTCATCCCAGGCAACTCGACCCACAATTTAATTCGCTTTATTTTTCAAGTTCCACTGTTGCAATCATTACTCTTGGATTTGCTACCAAGCTTTATTTGTGCATCAAATTATAGAATACACACCACTTCAGCTGTTAGCTCATTAATGAGAGAGCAGTCAGAGCTACAGCATTGTTGAGACACCCCAAAAAACCCGAAAGCTTTTTACACAGACTTCTAACAAGAAAGAGTTGAGGCCAACTATGCATAACAAGTGCCACAGTAATAAAATGGTTAAAAAAAAAAAAAAAGAAAATACAACAACATCCATGCTATGCACATGGGATTACTCAAAACATCAGCACCACTGAGTTCAGATGGAGGTTAAGGCAGTTACACTTGCTGCAGTGATAGTGCTTTACATGGCCCTGGATATGTAATAGCTCACTTTGCAACTAGATCTACTGCCTATCACACAGCTTTAGTGAAGAGTGCACCATGAATTACATGGTTACTCATTGTACTTACCAGACTAATCAGATCCACCTCTTACTGGAGAAAGTAGAGGTGGAGAAACGGCTGTGAGACACCCTCAGTAAAACAACATTGTCTTTTCACTTCAAAACCTTAAACGTATTCAGTCTTGACCTCATCAAGATGCTATCAAGGTAAGTGTACAGGTTCCAAAAATACTGTCAGCACCAAGATTACTTGTACTGCACCATATTCCTGGACACTCTTTCTGATCTATCCCCTCTGACATGACATCCAGAACGTCACCAAAGCTTAGTATCAGATAGTGGCATTCAGCATCTGGCACTGCAGCAATTGCTGTGTTACTGTGACTGAACACTTCTCCCCAAGTAATCCTCCCATGCTGGCACTCACATAAGAACCTGACTTCTGAAGCACACACTGATCTTCTGCACTCTGACACAAGATGTTTCCAGGTCTTGCACAGCTGACATAATTAAAGCAGCCCCAGCATGAGTTTCACAAGCAGACTAAATTTCTGGCATTCTGCAAGCTCTATTTCTTTTCAAATTACCTAGTACATAGGTTGCTCTGAAGTAATGCCTCCTATTTATTTCCACAGAAAGGACAACGAAGAGCAAAATAACTATTTGATAAAGCAAATTTATAGCTACAAGACAGTATTTTTCAATGCATTCACCACTATTAGCTATGCATTTTCACCAGCAATACACAAGAACCTGCATGCCACACTCAAAAATCTGCGCTGCAGATGGTACCAATATTCAGCACCACACACAGCTCCCTAATCATAATCTGCTGATTCACGTAGATGAGCTGATTGAGATACTCTTTGTTTCATTGTGACAGCTGTGCATGGCCGTCCAGAAGGAGACTTGTCTTCCATGTTGTCCCCACTGCTGAAACATTCAAGCCACCACCTCATCCACTGCCTGCTCTCCATAAACATTCAGCAAATATTGATGAATGTCAGCAGTGCCATTTCTTCTACATGGAGGAATTCTATTCCACACATTTGATTCATATGCACTTCCATGTCAGACACCACTGTGTCAGACTGCCCCTCTGCTGCCATCTGTCACATGGCAACAAAATGGAATGGAACACTGAGAAGGATCAACCTCTACTGCCATAGCACCAACATCCACTTCTGACATTGTGGGCCAACATCATAAAACAGGAGGTGTTACTTTCAGGACAGCCCTTGTGCCTTATATTAGACAAAACTCACCAACAGCATGCACCAGGCTTCCTGGCGTTCTCCCCTTTTTCTTGGCTCCAGTACAGTATCCTCAAACCTTGACACTACATCTGCTCTTTGTTTTAACTACTCATTGCACTGTGTGTAGTGAGTACTGCCTATAAACTATGCCTTGTACTTCTTTTACTGTCCTCCTGCCCTTCACAGGCTTTGTGATTCCTGCTGACACTTCCTACCTGGGAAACGTCAGATCTGGGAAAGGATTTTGCTTTGGTTTCTCTGAGAAAAAGAATACACACCAAGAAAAAACCTCAAATCAATCAATCCATTGCCTTACTTAATTCTCAGGAGTCAGATATTTTGGGGTATTTCATGTGTAAGAGCTCTTTTTCAGCTTCCAGATTAAGAACCAAAGCTGCCATTAGACCAAGAGTTATTCTGCTTTTGGTTTAGACTTGTAAGACATTCATTCATCCCTTCATTACTACATTTGAGCCATTCCTTTGTCATACAGGATCCAATGTACAGTCAGCTCCTTTTACATAGTCAAGACTACTGAGATGAGACGTTCCGTGTGGATGAGCTGCACACACTTACAGAGCTCTGAGGTCACGGAACCAGCACAGTTATTTCCAACACCCCCTAGTGCCAGTATCAAACCCAAGTCTCTGCAGGAGAAACCCCTAAGCCCTGTGACACAGAGGGGCATTCTTGTTGTGAAAAGCACAACCATAAAATCTCCAAATTTTTCAAGGGTTTTTGCTTGTTTGAAATGCTTAATCATATAAGATTCCAAGGGGTACAAACAAGTGATGACATGAATAATCCACTGACAACAGATTCTGCATGTTGTTTCTACAGTTTTAAAGGTGATAAATCATCAAATCACCAGCACAAGACCACAGTATCTATTTCATGCAAGAGGCAATGCTTCATCATGGTAAATTTAGCAGTGCCTTTATTGAACTGACTGCAGTCTCCGGAAAGCTTGCAGAACACAAATAGGTTTTTCACATTATACTTCTCAGAGCTCAAAGTAAATCACAAAGCCTCAGCTTCATCTATCTACTGGATTTTTAGAAAACAACTCCACCTTTTCAGATGCTGAACTTCTCAGTGAATCTGGGGACAGTTTGAGGACTGGAGCTGAAGGAAAAAATCTCCCCCCACAGTCCCCATGGTTCTGGGAGAACAATCACACTAAGGATTGAAGAGTTAGTTTAGTTTCCACGCAGTCAAGCTTCTGTTTGCTTCTTTGCTGTGTGCTGTCTGGCTTTGGTGATTGTCTAAAATAAAGGAAGTATCTAAGTTAGTCTGCTAGCAATGGAAAAGAACTGAATGACAGGCCCACAATGTAGCTACATCCTCTTCCTCTGGAAATCAATGGCAATTATTTCTACAAGAGATCAAACTGAGTACAATCAATTTCCTTTCTCCTTCTCACCAAAAAAAAAATAAAATAAAATAAAAGCAGTTTCAACATTTTTTCCAAACCCCCCTGTCCCTCCTCCCCAGTTTGCTGGCCGTTCTCTTCTGGCACAATTCCTGCTTGTGCTCTAAAGGATGTATTACACAGGTCTGACTGTGCTAAGCCATCATTCCAACCCCACCTGTTTTCTTCACTATAAGCACATTGATTTCTCATACTTTAATTACTGCAGGAAGCAAAGTTTTCAGCAAAAAGGTGAATGTCAAGAACAACACCGGTTCCTGTCGAAAACAACAAATCCCTTGGCTTCTTCTGTCTGATATATTAAGAAAAACTAAGTTTTACAAAGAAAAGCCCTTTGATAAATTTAGAAATACTTCTTTCATCTACATGGAGCTAAGAGGCTTTTCATCCACCAAAGGTTTCTGTTAGCCTTTCATTCTACCCATGCCACCGGGTAGAAGCCATGATCTTTGGCTTTCTACATCTCTACTCATAGCCAGTCAGGCAGGAACAGGAGCCAAGAGGAGACTACATGTGGACTTCAGCCTCATCTAAAGGACTAATGAGAGTAACAGCACAAGAAAACCACAAGCAAAGGCCACACAGTCCTGCAGTTCCCTTCTTCCACAACTTCAAGTGCAACAACTCCCACTGCAGTTCCCCATGTAGTTCTGCTCTCCTGAAAAGCAGTGAAATACTTGGTGCAATTCCTCAAAAGGGAAAAAGCTGCAAACCACATCCACAGCAACTGTGACTTAAAGTATACTGTTGAGTACAATCTGTTTTTATTCAAGAACAGCAATGGCTCATTATCTCCTACACAAACACTGCTGGCCTTTTGCTGTCACCCGTGTCAAAAGCAAATAGGCAAAGCATCATTCCATACCCCAGAAATGTAATCAAAGTTCATAACGCAACAGCTCAAGTGCTACTCGCATACAGGTATTCTTCTGAAGCATTAGTTATAGCCTAACACACAGCAAGAATGTCTCACAGAGTCCCTTAATACTTATTCTTCTGCATAGAGCAGATCTAAATCCTGCACTCAACATACTAACAGTTTGGCAATATGTATACAATAATTCTACTTTCTCTTCTATTTGTTGAATCTCAGCCTGTATAACTGAGTAGCTTCCATGTAATCTGCTGATACCCTCTGTACCTTCTTGTGCTCGACCTACCCTTTGAAACACAGGTTTAGAATTCCCTAAAACAGTTCACAGCCTACCTGGAGTTCAGTACATCAGCACGGAACTAAGAGGAGGGTATATATAGCCCACACCTACTTATTTTCCTGCCAATCCAGGCCACGTGACACCCGGAGATACAACCAGCAGCAAACACATCAGGATCCTGTTGTAAGATAGCAGAAGTTTTATAAAGTATGCATATAGCAGTTTAACATACTATTTTATACGTGGGTCTTCCATCTATGCAATATATGATTATCAAGCAAGGCACACCATGTTTTGTCAATGAAAACAATCTATTGCTTTCATTGTAATTAATCTGATACAACTATCCATATGTATACCATTATTATACTTATGCAGTTGGGTGAATATTTTCAATTTGATGTTGAATGAAACAAGAGGTCCCTAAATTAATAAATATTACCATGTAAGGATACACTTAAGGGACCAGCAGTTTCTCTCCTCATTCATTAATGTGGTTTTTTTGTTTGTTCCAAAGCACTAAGGCACAGACACACAGAGCATCATCACAGTGCCATTAATGAAGCCTGCACCCTGTCATTTAAACAGCTGTTAGACAAGGACTAATCAGAGGAACACCTCCAACCCATTTTGTTCTGAACACCACCTCACCACTATCAAAAATGAACCAAGGATAAGTAAGATTTTAGGAGAGTCATCTTCACAGCCAAGTTACAGTACTACACATCAGTGCTGATACAGGTGAGAGTCAGCCTTCATGGGAACAGGCACAGCACTGCTGAAACTACAAGAGTAACATCAGCTTCGGATACATGGGACAGGCAGGGCTCACAGCAGCTTACAGCTAGGCTGGAGGTTTGGGAAGGGAACCTGTGATCCCCAGAGCTTTCCTCTTTTTGGGGATTCTGGTCAATGTTACCTACGACTTGATCTACATAAGTTCTTTTGAAATGCCCAAAGCACAGTTTCTAAACCAAGATTTAATTAACACTTACCTATCAATATGCTCTGAACTCTAGGTGTGCATCAGCTCCCTGAAGCACATGATTCCTACCAATGCCAAGTTTAATGAAGAATACTTTGCCCTTTAAAAGGCAGAGTCCTCAGATGAGAAAATGCTGCTGTTGTACATACAAGGAAGAAGCAGAAAAGCTTACAGAAGTCAACAGCACCACTTTGGCATATCAGGTTAGAGCAGGTCAGAAATGACCACTACCCAGGCCTAAAGACTCAAGGCTATACACCTGGAAGCAGCACACTCAATACTGCAACCAAACAGATCTACTGAGCTCTTTTTTCTGCTTGTTTCTCATACTTCAGACTACCGTGCATTGTCCCTTGCCTGATGGGCTGTTCTGATCATGTTTACATGCACATCACTAAGCTTTTAAGCAGCTCTACGATGAAGGAACAACACAGTGAAAGTCATCTGGATCTTCCACTGAAAATCTTTGTTAGATCATCCTTACATACTGCTAGAGCCAACCTCTTTGCCATATGGCTGAATCTGTCCAATTTTGTGTTTGAGCCACCAGTCAAATCCAACCAGATTAAAGCAGATGCACAGGATTTTGTACTTTGAAGAGAGACAGCTGACAAAGACTCTTAAGAGTACATACAGCTGTAGTAACAAGTTATTAAAAGTAGCATTGTGCTGCTTAATAGCAAAACTGAGAATCCAAATAATTGGATCACCTCATTTTTGCCTGCAGATTGCATACACCGTGTTTATAAAAGGCGACAAGAGACTGTCTGCCCCATAAAAGTGATAAAAACTTGACAGTGCTGATTCCTCTATAGTTGTTAAGACTTTTCTTGCTCTAACATAATTGCTTTTTCAGCAGCAGTAATAGTCAAAGCAGTCCTAGGAATGGCTTTCAGAAACTGTTAAGATTAATTGCTGAAAAGTAGACAGAAAACATTTTGTTTTCTCCTTTTTAAATAGGAAAGCTCAGATTCAGAGTATTTCAGCTAACACAAACTTCTCACAGATGGCACAATAGCAATGGTTTAAGAAATTAATAATGAAAGACTCCTGCTGTCCAGTATGAAGGAGAAAAGTCCTGCAGTACAGAAAGCTTCAGCAGAGAAATAGAAGGTATATAAAGAGACTCACATTTCTACAGTACCAACTGCCAGGATTAGCAAACCAGCCCCAGTCATACTTCCCCACTGTCAGGCATTACAGCAGACTTGCAACAAGCACCATCAAGTTTGAGACACCAAAAGCCCAGGACAGAACAGAGGTGCCATGGAAGTAAAGTCCTGAGTGCCCACTGTGAGCCAGGCAGCATCAGTGCTACCACAAGGGCAGCGATAGCACAGCATGAGGATGCTGCAACACATCTGGTTTTCATCTGATAGCAGGATAAGGGGGCAGGATATCAATCCAGTGTCCACAACTGACAAAAAAAGCTGCATAGTCAGAAAGAAAACCCTTTGATTGGTACATTTATCACCCACAAGTAGTGACATACGATTGGCCATTACCTACATTGTTTCCTACCATCTCAAGTTTGGTAACACTGGAGCTCTGGTTGCAATTATAATCCAATCCTTCTTTCCTGCATCTCCATTTTCTGGAAGCAGGGATGCAGTTAGAAAACAGTGTAAACTCATCAAAAAGCACAGCTGCAGGAGCCAACTTTAGGTAACCTGATCATGACGTTCTCCTTCCTTCAGTCCTTCACTTTGCAACCTCTGCACTCCTTACTATAACTCAATCTAACCTCATGTAGATTCCTTTTTCCTCAACACGCACACATAGTAAAATCAACCACCAGAAACCACACGCTCTCCTCTAAGCAAATTCACTGTATGTGCTCACCAGGGTGCAACTCAGCACAACAGGGACAGTAAGAAAGGCCATGGATGTTATCTGACTGCCTTCAAACCTGGATGGAATGCTCCATGCCTGCTATCAATCTTACCAAAAGCAGACAAGAGAAGTCGCAGGATGTCCTTTGTATTATGGGCAAAAAGGGATTTCTACCTGCTTCCCCTGGAATCGACTTAAGGCTCAGCTCCTATTTTCATGACACCATGTGAAGATAAAACAAAGAAAGCTTCTACAAGCCTGTGAATTCAGTGGGAACATGCAAGTGTACAAAGTCAGTCACCTGCATAAACAAAAACAGTACTGAGCCCTGATTCCATTACCTAGATCAGTATCTCCAACATGACAGCATGGTGAGTCACTTTGTTCTCAGAAGCAGCAAGGTTTCAGTCCCCACATCTGCACACACGTGTACTGCTACAGCATAGCACACAAGAACACAAAGCAGGCAAGCACTTGCTCACCCCAAGCAGCAGCTAGAGCTTCACTCATTGGCCTGTCCATAGTCCTGACAGGCATGCCAGGATATTTGCTGGTGGTTTGCGTTCCTAAGCCTGCCCAGTTCCACCTCTATATGTGCTCAAGCTGCAGGCTCCCGGATGACACCACAGCTGGAAAGCAGTAGGCAACAGTTCTTCTGCTAACTTTCTCTCACACTAAATAACAGCCTGGACACACAGAGAGTGACAGAAGCACCTGAATACCTAACTTTTCCAGCCATGCCATGGTCTTCAGTCTCAGAAACACATTCAGCATCTCTTCTTGATATGGAGATAAATGTGTTGCTGCTTTGCATCTTTTAATGCATGCTCGTGACTCATCCATCTGGCTCAGCCACAGGAAACGTGGTCACTTGGAAAGCACATCTGCTTGACTGAACACAGAGCACAAGACCATAGAACGGTTTGGGTTGGAAGAGACCTTTGGGATCATCTAGTTCTAAACCCTTGCTCCAGGCAGGGACACCTCGCTCTACACCACATTGCTCACAGCCCAT
>PPHD01000265.1:43399-79403 GCA_002909625.1 Bambusicola thoracicus | reverse complement strand
GGCGCTGCTGCCGCCGCGAGCGGGGCCCGGGGCCTCGGCCGGCGGCGGGCTTCGCCGGCCCTCAGTGAGCGCCCGGCGGCGCGGTGCCTCCCTCCTTCCTGAAGCGTAGCGGGGAGAAAGGCAGGGGAAGCGCGGTATTTATTTCTGCGTGGCCTCGCTCCGCCCCGCGGCCCCCAGCGAGGGGCAGGACCCAGGGCACGGCTGGCCGCAGCCTCGCCCCGCGCCGTGCCGGGCGCTGGATGCCAGCCCCGCCGCGCTGCCGCGAGCCCGGCGGCGGCGGCTGGGCGTTTGGAGGTGTGCGCGTGTGCTTAACCCCTTCTTGGCTCCTCGGACTTGTACCATGCTGAAGGTCCTCACCAAAAAGCTCAGGAACCAGACTTTGAACGAAATTCAGCCTTTCCAGCTAAAGGTGAGGATGGATGGCGTCGCGTCGGGTGCTTTTGGGCCACGCAGGTAACAAGGAGCAGGGATGACAAGGGGCAGTAACTTGTGCTGTTTATTACGCTGGGCCGATTTCCTTTGAGGCAGTGCGCTAGGCAGGAGCTGGCCTGGGCTGTATCCCTGCTACTGAAGTCGCGTTCTTTGCACACGGCAGGTTACGCAGGAGGCACGTGAAGGCAAATGATGTGTTTTTCAATCTAGAAGTACTTACTTTTAACGGGGCTGACATTCAGCTGCGTGTGCGATCGCCTCTCTCTCTGGGTACCTTTGTATGCACTTAATCTGCAGCCTTCCAGCCCTCTCCGGACTAGAACCCTGCCGCACTAGGTGCTGTGCAAACACGCTTTGCCTGAAATGCCTCTCAGCTCACTATTTGCGTTTCTCTCCCTTCTGCTCCAGAAGGCTGCAATCTGAGCTGCAGTTTGCAGCCTGGCTCCCAGCGTTGACCCATGGTTTCTCAAACTCCCCTCGTGTCGTTCTTTAGCGTTGAAAAGAAAAGCTGGGAACACAGATTCAGGACAAGGAGGAAGGCTAAACCCTTCCTGCTAAATGCAAGGAGGAATCTCTTAACTGTATGCAATGGGACGAAAATGGAGTCACAATCAGAAGAATGAGCAGGTTCTGAGTTGGCAAAAGTATTGTGAACTGAGGGGTACCCACTCAAATCAGCAATTATTCTGGACCTGCATTTATGCAGCTTGCAGTGTAGTGCCTGGCCCCGAATAAAGAAGGGATGTGGGAAAAGCAGCAGCCCTCAGTGCCTGGGATGGGGGCTGGGGAATCTGCACGCCAGGCTCCCGTGGAGCCTTTTGTATGTGTTACACAGAGGCGGATTGCAGTGTGGCTGCACTTCTGCACAGTCACTCTGGACGAGCTGGTGACAACTTTGTTAGAAAGGGAACTAGCGTTGCCTGAAAGTTTTGTCTCCATACTTCTTCCTGCCAGTCTTTTGGGAGGAAGGCTTAGACTTTGGTTTTGGAAACAAAATAGCAGCGTTTGTTTGTGTGCAGAATACCTCTGTGCAGAGGCAATGGGGGATTTCTTTTGAACACTGTGCTTCTGGACCTAGTGGCTGTGATCGCCTCCTTTAGCTTCATTGTTGGTCTCTTGGAGCCTGAAGTTGGGAAACTATAAGGTCTTTCTGAAGGAGCTGCTGGGGATATACGCATCATTCAGGATGCTGAAGTGCATGCAGGGAAACCTCAGGATGGGGTACCTGCAGCCATTTTGCTCATCGTACTGCCAAGGTTGTGTGATGCCAACAGGTGGTCTGCATTTTTGCAGGCTTAGTGGAGAAAGCAGACTCAAGCTTGCACAGCTCCTTGCAAGCATAGACCCTCAGAGGTAGCATTGCAGCTTGCTGTGGGGAGTGGTACAATGACTGGTATACATGTGTACGGGCAGAAAGCCAGACTTGCAAACTGTGGGTTTATATATGTTTTGTAGGCCTTTGGGGACCACGTGCAGCAGCCTGCTTTTACTTGAGCCTTGTAGCAGCTGCACACGAACCACTTAATTAGAGCGTGCACACTCTGTCTCAGTGCAGGGCCGGATCTCTGCAGGTGAAGAGATGGCTTCCTGTGGCTGCGCTGCACATGGGCCCTGCAATGAGTCCAGCTAACCCACACCATCTCCATCTCCTGCCTCAGTGTGTGGGGCTGTCAGACATTGGCTGGGCCTGTGTGTCCTCAGCTGCCTTGCATGAGTCTGTGTATGTGATCTGTGTAGCGTGTGCATTTCTTGGCTTGCATGGTACGTGTGTTGATTAAAAGATCCAGTCCTGCCGTCCCTGAAACCTTGTGGGAAGTTAGTGAAGTGTGAGCATAAGTCAGGCCTCTAGTAGCATGAGTGTAGAATGAGCAACCGATGTGAGTAGAATTAAGTACTGATCTCCATCCACCACCCAAACCAAGAGCTTTCTGAGCTTTAGAGGCAGTATGGGTAGCAGCTGTTCTCCTTCACTACCCACTTGCTTTTGCATTTCATGACCTTTGCTGGAAGTTCCCAAATTCAAGAGAAAACAAACCGCTGCTGTGTTTCAGGCTTGCAGCAGTACTGCAATCAGGCAAAGTCCTGGGAGACTGTCCTTGGGTGAATTGTCAACTCATTTTTGTAAACTTGGGAGAGCTGACTGACCTCCGGTTGGCATCCCAGCTCTGGGAACTTTTTCAGGATGAAATTTCTGCCCACTGTGAAGATCTCATTTTGGCAGCGTGTCCTGAATTGGCTAAGTGTGGCTGTGATCAGTGTTTCTAGACTTGTCCCCCTGGAGGAGCTGAGCGGCCTCATGTAGTGAGTCCAGGATTCTACATGCATCAGCTGCTATATTAATGGATTTCTTTCTGTGTAGTGTTGCTCTTCAGGTAGTTGACCACTAAAGCTGCTTGGAGGGCTTTGACTTAAGAGGTACGCTGGTGCTGCTGAGAAACTTCTTGTCTGTTTGTTGTCCTTTCACCAGAAGTCACCATGAAGGAAGGACTGGCTGACTGACGTTTCACCTGCCATTGGGGTAGCACGTTCAGCCAGCAATTCCTGCTCAGAGTGACTGGGCTGTGAAGCTTGATATTTAGGGTTTGTCTTTGGTGCCGCTGCCTCCTTGCTAGACATTCACTCCTCTGCAGTGGAGCCAGCTCAGTGGCAGCTTCTGAACTGTTGTGGTTCACAGTCCAGCCCTTTGGCTTGGAGTCCTTCAGCTGCTGCAGCCAAGCCCAAGAAAGGATGTAAATTGGAGTCGTATTCCTCAGACCTCTTGCTTTGATCATCTGGTGTTCTTGACCAGAGATTAGGCCAGATTTAGAAACCTACGCTGTTTGGCTAGAAACATAGAGCCAGCAACAGCTCTGAATGTGTGGGTTAGGGATCATCTCTGGTAACAGCTGGCAACTGGGTCTGTTCCAGAGCAGTCTGTGGGACAGCAGAGAGGAGTGAGAAAAAGTTGTGCCACATCATGGTGAAACATTTCAAATAGGGTGATGTGAGAAGCCCATAACTCAAGATGAGAATTTTTAGCTTTTTTTCCGGTATTTCTATGTAGTAGAGTTTCTGTGTCGTTGTTTTTTTTTTTTTTTTCATAGCTTTAGACTGATATCCCTGAGAGTCCGTCCTGAAATACAAGGCAAATTGTTCCAGGTGGCTTTTATGAGAGATTATGAGAGAGTCCTGAGCCCTCAAGCGGTGCTCTCTGCCCAGCTCACAGGGCTTGCTACAAATGAAATGCTCATCCCCACGGTTTGGGGCAGGGGTTTCTGGCACAAATGAATTTGTTCTGAATCCCTCTTCAACTCTCGTGCCCCTGTGTATTTGTGTAGTGGGTAAAGTGTAGGTGTTGGTTTTGTAAGCTTTGCTTTCAGGCAAGCTCCTTGGGGCAGGGAGCATCTGCTTAGTACAAGTCTGTGCATTGCCAGTCAAACTAAATCCTTAATTAGTGGCCCTAGGTGTTATCAGAATGAGGCAGTCGGGCTGTGGTGTATAAAATTAACTGGCTGGAACACACAGCTGAACAGAGCTCGGCACTTGAAGGGTGGCAGTTCCACTGCAGCTTCTCTGTCAATTCAAATGGCTTTGGAGATGATGCAGATGATGCTTTAATCTACAAAAGTTGTTGAATTACCTGCAAATTGGGCATGCTCATTTTTAACGGGGTAGAGTTCCTTAAGACATGTTTGTCATTTCCTTAATCAATGAAATGAAGTCACATGCGGGTCTGTCTTAGTCACAGAGAACTGCATTCTGTTCCGTGTAATTCTAGCCTCATGCCTGCTTAAAAGGAACTGTGGACTGGGCACTAACAAAGCCACCACGACAGCTTCCTTCACGTATCCTTGCAGCTTGCACATGTGCCTACGCAGTGATGGGGACCTGCATCTGGAGTCAGCTGTGAGGCCTAGGGCTGGTTAGCCCTGAGGAGTGACTGGGCGTCATCCTGGGCCCGCCTATGTTGAATGGCTTTGGTTGGCCGTGCACAGTGAGCCTCAGGCCTGCAGGAGGTGACTCGTGAGACCCTGTCCCAGTGGGAGCTGGTTACTCTACAGAGCAGGAGGGCTATTAAACTTTTTCTTCTTGAATCAAAATAGAGCCAAGTAGCTCCCTTATTATTGATGCACAGTGGGTGCGCTCTGAAAGATCCATTTAAGGCTCGCGCTTTATATGAATGAGGACAGATTAATTTCCGTCTGTCTCTGAGCTGATTGCCTGTCACGTGCTCAGCCAGCCACTGGCCTTCAGGCTGGCTGATGGCAGCTTGGCACAATGAGATCTTAGCTTCGTCTGTCTCCTGTGGAGTGTGAAGCTGTTCTCTGCTTTGTGGATTTTTCAGCACATCCCACTGAACAGGTTCATCGCTTCAGGGCTATCGGAGTCTGCTTTACACCAAAGCTCTACCGTTCCACCTATTAACACCTGGTAACGCTAGGTGCTTCTGGCTTGTCTTAGTCTCACTCAGGAAGAGGACAAGCAGTTACATGAAAGTGTGTAAGTACAGTTTTGGCTGAGAGGCCTGAAGTTAGACTACTGATAATTTGGACTAAAATGATGTTAGTGGGTCAGAAATATTGTGACAAATACTTGGCCAAGGTGCAGCACAACAGCCAATCCCTGGCACTCAGAAAGCTCAAGTTTTTGAGGCTCCTGCCCGAGGCCTTGTAAAATAAAAGGTTTGCAATTCTTTCTACTCAGCTTCTAAGTTGTGAATCTTCAAGGTTTGTCATCTTCTCTGTGCAGTCATCCAGCACCAATAAAATCCTCTAACAACAATTCCAGAGAGTGGGACTTCAGACAGATTTCAGGTATTGTAAATATGGCATAAGGAGAAGTTCATTGAGATTGGGATGATTCATTGAGTCAGCCTTTCAGCTGCTCTCCTTTATAAATTAATATAGGCTGGATTCAAATAAATGAGAACTCCACACATACACCGCCACAAAGAAATCTCATTACATTCCCATGTATTTCCCAGTTCTTGTTTTTATTTGAATGAAAAATTGAATTCTGAAAATTCAATTTTTGGAAATGTAATCCTATGTATTTAACTTCTGCATTTCAGTGAAAACAGATTAATCCATTTTACTTTGCTGGACAATGCAGTTCTACTTAATTTCCTGCTGTCACGCACCATCTTAAGCTCCTGAATTGCTCTGTTTGGGATCTTTTCTTGAGCAGAAATATGGGTTACATTTAAAGTGAAAACAAAGTGGACTCAGGTAATCATTTATTTTTATGGCTTTTGCAAAACTGTAGGTTCTTGTATTTATTTTTTAATTTATTTGTTTTGAAGTGCAAAGCAAAGCTTCCCTTCACTTAGGACATCTCTCTGGAGTGGTAATTGGGCAGGGGACCACTCTGCCATAGCGTCAAAATCTCTGGCTGCTCCTGGAACATGTCTGGGGTCACAGGAGTGTTACTGGGATGTCTCGGTATGGGAACCGAGGGCTGTGCTCATTTTTCATTGGGAAATACACTCCCACCCACAGTGTAGGCAGCGCCAGCCCTTCTGTCTCCCCACATTTATGTGGAGCCCCTATTCAGAGGGATGTGGGTTGCTGGGTGACCCGACTGTTCCTAGCAACCAACATTGCAGCTATGTATGCACTCAGGCCTGTTTTCTGCTGCAGTGACTGTTGTACGTGGCTGTGGGCAGAGCCCACGTGTCCTTTCACCGTCATTGACCAGCACAGTCAGCCAACAGAGCTGTTTTTGAAAAGGAACCAGCACCACCCACAGCTGTTCCATGTGAACACCCAGGCAAGGGTTTAGAGAAGTCGGTTAGTTGTGGCCGTGGTTTGTACAGAAGGCATTCCCCATAAAGTAAGGACTCCGTGTGGATACAGCCTCTCTCCTTTGTGACCCAGGCCTAAAGGTCTGTGTAAAGAATGCGTGGCCCAATCTGACCCATGCAGAGCTGTCACTTTGCAAGCCCACTCGCTGGCCTGCCCAAGCTGCAGGGACGTGGCACACATGTGGAGCACAATTCAAAGAGGTCTGTTTTCTTCTGGACCAGCTTGGGTCACTACTTGGGGATGCATAGCTTGTGGTGCTGCTGAGCCCTTCTGTACTCTTTTGCTGTTATTTTTTTTTTTTTTTAACCTCTCATGCCCATTATAACCTCCTCTCTATTGTGGGCTGGTCTGTCTGTGCACTGACCTGGACTCCCATGTGTACCTCAGTATGCACTCTGGTTGTTGTGGGGCAGGCACTTTGAGGTTGGGGCATCTTGGAAGCTGGCTGAGGCAGAGAGAGTAGGTGTTACACAGAACAGTCTCTCTTCTTCCACTGCAATTACTGTGGCACACTAGATGGTGGGCAAGATGGACTTTTTCTGTTGTTGTCTTTGACACCATCCTAGAAGAATGGGACTGCAACAACAGAGCATCCTTTGTGTGAGTGTATCATGTGTAAAGATCACATGGTAGCCTCTGTAGACTAGCCTTGATAGCCTGATGGAGAGTGAAATGCCGTAGATACTTGAAGAAAGCTCCTGGAGGATCTGGACATAAGTAAGTGCTTTGCCAGGAAGATTTGTGACAAAACTGCCATGAACTGCTTGTACAGTAATCCCAATCATGGATCTTCCTAGTTGTTCTGTATTGGCTGGGGCAATGGGGGCTAAGAGCCCCAAGACAGTTCTGAGAGCAATTAGCAGTTCTGCAAGCAGCTGGTGCAGCCCAGCCTGTCAGTAGTCCTCTTCTTTAGTACTCTTAGATTTAGGAAGCTGGCCTACTACCCAGGCTCATAGTAGTAAAGCCCCTTTAGTTTGCCAGGGCTTGGACTGTGGTGCTGAGAACAGAGATCAACACTTGTTCCCTACTGACATGCATCTTCCAAAGTAATGTTGTCATTGTGATGTGACAAAATGTTGGGAGGTGTTCCTCAGACGTAGTAGACTGTGGGGGCCATGGCTTGTGTTCTTCAAATGCTAAGGTGACTGAGTTAGCTTGTCATTGTCCCCAGCAAACACACCTGGGAAAAGCCCTTTGCAGCCTTTCCTGGAATCAACTCCCAGCCTTTGCTCCAAAATCAGCTCATATGACAAAACTTAAGAATTCAGAATTGGAAACACCTTTGAGGGAAAAAGTAGCCAGTGCCTGAGTATAGGGGCCCTAAGGAGGTTTTGTTTAGTAATGTTTCTTTCCCACTTTGGGAATGAACAAAACTCACTTTGGGAATGGATGAGGTTTCTTGCTTGACTGCGAGGGAAATGGTCCTCATCTTAATTTAGAATTATGAGAGGGCATGAGATCTCTGCATAAAGTACACCCAGTTACTCCAACACTCATTCAGATCTCCAGTGGGAATAGACAGACCTCGGTATCTGACACATGTAGGGAACAAAATGTATTGATTGGCCCTGGGCAGCTGATTAATCAGTTTGACGGGGCTGCTTGCCTGGTTTCAAGGAGAGCGAAGAATTCAATTGCTAATGGCATAAGGGTCTTGTCCTGTCCCACTGCTGTTGTTCAGAAACAGGTCTCGCTATACTCGTTTCTAACAGGATCATGCTGTTTCTCTGATGCAGATGCTTTGTTTCTTTTCTTTCCTTCTTTTTTTTCTTATTTAAAACTTTTGTCCTTACCTCTTATAATCAAAAGTCAGTTTGCTGTGATCTTTATTGGCATGATGAGAAGAAAACTTGATTGAATAGGGCATTTCCTATCTTGATGAAAGTTGCCTGAGAGACAGCTCGGTCCTCCAGTTTGCTGAGAGTGGGTCTTGTGATAAGATGGGAAAACATAAAATAATCCTTCCATGTCCTGTTACCCAGTTATTACACACAAAGCCAAGTGGTTGTTTCAGACAGTTGTCTGCAGCCAGATTGTTTTTGTGTGCGTTTATATATTTACTTCGTTTCTGAGAATTGGTTATTAAGAAGAACTGAAAGTTTTGTGGCCAAAGGGTAATTAACAGGAGAGAACGATGATATAAAAAAATCTTAAACCAACAACTTGTGTGTGTGTGTGTATATATATATGTATAATAATTATTTTTTCATAGAAGACCCTTTGTTCTGGTTTTGATGGAGCAAGCTGTTCTTAGGAAACCCTTTGGTTTTGCAGAGATCTGCAGTGCAATGCAACATCCTCTGTCTCTCACCTGAAATGGTCTGTGGACGTGCCAGTTTAGTATGCTTGGTTGCTCTCCGTGGTGCATGAAGTGAGTCAGTTCAGCAAGAACCACGTTGGGTTTTGTTTTGTGCATCCACTTGTGCTGTAACACCACATGTAAACACATGTGCTGTATGGTCTGCTCCTATGCATCAGGCTCAAGAGCACCCATCTCACGTTACACCTACAGCTCATTTCCCCCTGTCTGTGTAGCAGCTGGAAGTAGGCATCTGAGCAGACCATAAGAACAATGTGCTTTAGACTCAAGAACTTCCTGAGATGGAACTGCTGTCTCTACACTAATATGCCAGCGGACTCGTTTGCCTGAACCAGCTCCCTGAGTCAACGTGAAGTCTTTGCATTCAGTGCTGTATAGCAAAGCATACTGTGGAAATGAGTTTCACACCTTGACTTACATGTTGTGAAAGATCACCCACTGTTTGTTTTGAAGCGGCCTCTTATTAATATAATGTTGTGCTTTCTGGCTTCTATACTGCAGGAGTGAGTAAACAGTCAAATGCTGTGTTTGTGCCACTAATCTCTAGCCCATCCCTCCATGTTTTGGGCAAACCGCTGGGAATCATGTAATGTCACCAGGAGAGGATCTGGTATGAGGAGAGCGAAGTTTTTCATGGTCATGCCTCTTCCTTTAAGGTTGTCTGACCATACATATCAAAGATCTCATTTTGAGGGCTGATGCTGTGTTACTGAGTTGCTCTGTGGTAGAACAAGGTGGCTTTGGTGTAAATCCATAGAAATGACGCATCTCGCATCTGCTTGTACTCAAAAGGGTTAATGTGGGATTTTTAGAGGAGGAGAAGCCTGAAATGTCTCATGTGCTCCGAATGCATTTTCCAGACTGTAAGGCTTTGTTCCTTGTGTTTGCAAATCTGGCTAATGTAGTTCTTTATGGCTGAGCAGAGGTGAGTGTCGAGTGAGGTCTCCCAACACAAGCAACTTCTCTTCAGCTAGTGAAGTATCTCATGGCAATGGCAGTTGCCCTCTGGGTCTGCAGAGGAGAAAATGGAAAAACTGTTACCAGATGTGTTGTATATGCCAGCTCCTGTCAGACTGCACTGGCTGAAGAGACCCGTGCGATGCTGGAGAGCTGCTGTAAGCTGTTAGAGAAGCTGGCCTGCATGAAGGCAGCTCTTCTCAGCACAGCCATGTAGTTACGGCGCTTAGGCCTCACAGAGTGGGGTGGGAGTTGGGAGGAGTGTATTGGAATCCCTGTAGGCTAAGCAGGATGGTTAGCAGCAGTGTGAGCGGCCATCATCCATCCTACCCTGTCCATAGGTATGAAACAGGTGAGGTCAATGCTGTAGGTCCCTCTGGTTCTTGGTGTTCCTTGTACTGTCCTCCCCTCCTGTCTGAGAGAGCTGTCAGCCTGTGATAAGTAGTGTTGCTTTTAATCTGTTTGGAGATGAGGTTCAGCAGCGTGTGGGCTGTAAATTGCAGATGGAGTTCTGTCACTGTATCTTTGTGCAGGGTGGATGAGGCCCTGTAATGGAAGGAGAACTTCGGTCTTTAATCCTTCAGGCTCCTTCTTGTCTTCCTGACTCCAGTGCTTTGTGGCGTCAGCGCTGCTAAATAGCAGTGATCCTGTAATGTGGAAGCCAGGGGAATGCTAGGGCTTCATGCTATGAGTTGTGAGGAGCTGACCTCCTTGCTAGGGAATCTCTTTGCAGCACGACTGTTTTGTAGGTTGCTTCTTTTTGACATGTTCCTGACATGTTATTTTGACACTGCTTTCTTTTCTAATTCCTTTCTGAGCTATTTAAATAAAATGCTTTTCTTTGCAGTGGATAAGAAAGGTGACAGGTGGATAGTAGTCTTCCAGGAGAATTCTATGAAACTTGGTTTAGCCATAAATCTCTTTATCACATCAGCAAAGACGTGAACAAAGTAATGTGGAAATGGAGAGGAATACTGCATGGCTCCAGTGCATGCAGGTGCCTGCTGTCTGAGGCCGGGCTGCACTGTATGTTTTGCTCTGTGTATGGTTTCTGGTACCGCAGTAAATTCTCTAAACCTCAACCATCCTCTTAAGCTACTGATGTAAAAAGTTAATAACTGTAAAATGAGCAATAACTGTCCTCTCTATTGTCAAGACTTCATGACTTGTGATCTCTGCAGTGTCTCTCTGCCTCCCTCAGATCTGCGAAACCTCTGAAGATAAGTAGATCGCAGGCCTGTGCAGACTCTGTGTCTGACTGTACTGCAGCGTTTGCACACAAAAAACCAGGAATGGCTTTGCTGTCTTCAACATGGGACAGGCCAGGAAAAAGAGAGCCGTGGGGAGTGCTGTGTCCCACCAGCCCATCACCAGTTTCGGTGACTCAGCCAGATGGCTGCTCTGTCAAGCAAGGCGGTGTTCAAGGGTTACAGACCCTAGGTTTGAATCCTAGCCATTTGCAGGAAAGTGGGGAAAGAAGTTTGGAGGCAGAGCTGTGATGAAAAATTAATAACAAAATCTAGAAAGAGTTCAGATTTCCTGAAGTAGGACTGTGCTGGTTGGAAGCCTAGCTGTTGATGGACTGCAGCTGTGAAGTCCATATCTAGTTTGGGAGTCATTTTTCTCCTGTAGATGTTTGAGACTGAACTGAGCCTTTCATTTCAAACTCTACTGCTTTTATTGAGGAGAGAGCAAGTATTACAGCTTGGTTTGCTAGCATAAGCGCTTATTGCAATGCTGAGTATCTCTAAAATAAAAATTAAAGAAGAACTTGGGAGAAAAAGGAAGTTAGTTAATTTGAAGGTCTGTTTGACTCACTCCTTCCCTATTCCTCATGCCGTTCCATGGCTCGTAACTGCCTTTCAGCATCTCATCATCTCCCTCGCTTTCCCATTCTAATTCAGATTTTCTTCAGAGGTGGAACGATGGCACCTCCTTCATTCAAGATCAGGCAGTGTCCCATGGCAACTGCTGCTGTTGACCTGGAAAAATAACAGCGGGGAAATTTAAGTAGAATGTTTTTAACCAAGTCCAAGTCAGCACCTTAGTTATGGAAGAACAGGATTTTTTCCAGCTTGAGGGGAACAAGTGAGTGAGTGGAGAGGCTCTTAGTTCAGTTCCCCTTACTGCTCCTTTTTCATGGCTTGTCACAGATCTGTTCATCAATTGCACCGTGAAGATCTTGCAAAGCATGGGAACACACTACAGTCAGTGCAGGGAAGGAACTGTCTCCTCCCCAGTTGCATGCAAACATCTTTGCTTAAATATTTTGCACTTCCAGATTATTGCTTATTGAAATGGCGAGGCAAATGCTTCTGCACTTATTTCCACGTACTGTAAGATGTTCTTCTGCGCTCTCAGGTGCTCATTGCACACTTCCAGCTCTTCCAGGTTGCATGTGGTTAGCTGGATGTTTATCTTGCTGCTCCTCATGCACACAGCCGCCACTGTACCAAACAACTCCGCTCATACTTCATTTTTTTTGGGCAGTACAGCCAGTAAGTGAGGACTGCTGGGAAAGATCTGTTCTGCCATAGGAATAAGGCTGCCTCTTCTTTTTTAAGCTTATAGATGATTATTAATGTAACTAATTCTGATTGTATGATAGTTTAATTTCTCCTCTGTAAGCAAAGACTAGGAGGAGCAGCAGATTAATAGGATTTCTTTTATTGTGCAAATACAACAGTGTTTCAGGGCTTTTGACTCTAAGGGTGGTTGGGCCTTTTAGTGCCTGGGCAATTTTAGTTGTCGTTACTCATCTGGCAAGCAGCAATGGGGAGGAGACAGATTTTGTCTCTAGCTTTTTCTTACATCTGCTTGTTTGTCTTTTATGATAAATCTCTCCCAAAGTTAAATGTTTTACATCCATTTCTTAAATACCACTTGGCTATTGCATACGAAACTGTTTCTACTTACTGGAGGTTGGTGCAGAATTAAATGTGTGGGGAAGTTTGTGTTTCCATCTGGCACAGTGGGAGTTCTTAACCTGACAGGATGCATGTCTGGTGCTGGAGGACCCAGGTGTAAGGCTGAAATCCACATCAAAAGGAGGCTTCTGTCTTTGAGCTATAGATCTTTGCATTTCTTCAAGAAAGACTTGGAGGTTGGATGGGCACCTGTTCCTGTGGTTTTGTGCCATGACTTGTAAACATTCACGTCAACGTGAATTGGAGGTTTTCTTTTCTTTGCTTGTGTATGTTGAAGTATAGCATGTGTGGGGTACAGTCCTGGGCAGCATGCTCTTGCTGACCCACCCTGAGCAGGATGCAGGACTAGAGGATCCCTTCCAATCTAAACAGTTCTACAATTCACGTGCTGTGAACAAAGCAGGGTCTAGTGGGATCTTTGACATGGAGATCCAAGTTTTCTGTTATCACAGTGTCACCGTTCAGCGTTCACGAGGCAAACAGGACTGTTCTGCCTAAGACAAAAGTACAATTTTGACTAAGATGGAGACTTTAGAAGGGAAGCTGGAGGCCTGAACACAGTATCACTCCATTTAGTGAGATGCTGTTGAAGGGAGGAAAATGGAACTGTTGAAGCCCAGGAAGAGTCAGTGGAGAGCATTTATCTCCAGCTGATCAATGCATTAGTATTTGACTTCCTGTATCTCTACAGTTTTGGAAATGATTGTTATCCATGCAAATGTTCAGTCCTTTTTCCAATCTTAAATCCATATTTGCCTGTGTGATATGTTAAACATAAAGCTCTTTGCCATAAAAGTTGAACTTTGTGAGATTAATGCTTGTCCGCTATGAATGGTGGTTCTCTGCTAGGGTGGGAACAAGGGAGCTCACATCTCACATGCAGAAGGTTGGGAGACTTCATTTCCCAAAACTATGACATAATTTGTGGAAGGATTTACTAATAAAAGGAGAGTTTAACAATACTAAAATAGAAAGGCCTGATAAATGTGGAGGGAAATGATCATGTCTGTGGCTGAAGGATGGCAAGACCAGGCAGGACAGTATTTGCATATACATAACCCACACAAAATCATAGATGAGATTTGTGAAAGACAGTGGCAGTGATGTGACATCAGAGGGAAAGAGACTTTGGAGTCTCATTGTTTTTTTTGAGTCATGCGTGATCTGCACAATTGCTGAGTTTTAGGGCTTTTTTTACAGTTAATATTTTCACAATATACATCACAAGCTGATTTCAGTGGGTAGCCTAGAGCAAGGGTTTAATAAACCAGTAGGGCTAGCAGAAGAAATAGAAGTCTGAATGTCGTGGGGAACGGGCTACTGGTCTGATGTTCTTTCCAGACAAAAGACTGGTATTACAAAGAGTAGCATTTTGTATGTTGTTATTACGTTGTCCTTAGAAGAGTGCATGCTTCCTTTTCGAAACACTGAGGATGATTAACAGTGTTATGGGAGCCCTTTTTTCCATGAACCTTTTGTATTATCCTACCACTGTAATTTCTTTGGTATATGCAGTGGGACCAAATGCATAAACTCAGTTTCTTGGTTGAAATAGGGTTTCTCTTCACTTTCAACTGTTCTGGACAAAACCTCTAGAGGAGCATTCAAGGCAGCTCAGAAGGGCTTAGTCGTGGGCTGCCTGTGGGACAAGGAACTTAGCAGAGACTAATTATCCATGGTGAAACTAGGGGTCATCTAAACTGCACCTGTGCAGGAAACAGGCTAGCTGCATTGCACTTGTATGGGGAGGGCTGGGTGTTTTGGAAGTGCAGGACCAGCAGACACAAAGACCTTCAGAATGTCAGTCGTTGACTCAAATCCAACTCCTGTTTTAATCATCTGAAGCCAGTGACATTGGAAAGTGTCTCTTTGACCTGTATGTGCTGTCACAGCCTCTCTTGGAAGCAGAACCATGCCATGTATTGGCATTCTCACAGTATAAAGCTCAGAGTCGATGGGTTTCCCGCACAGAGACCTTAAAGCTCATTGAAAATCCAGCCGTGTCCAAATTTATTTATTTATTTGTTTATTTATTTAGCTCTTGATATTTATTTATTTATTTTAATGTGTGTGAATGAGCAACAAAGTAAGGTCAGGACCTCTCAGGTTAGAACTGGAGCCCTAGCTTTTGTTTCGAGGACAAGGCCACTGTCTGTTCAGCAGCCAGCACAATGGTATCTCGGTGTCAGCTGCCCACCCCCGGGGCACAAACAGGGTATTTATACCTGCTCTGGGGACAGCTAGAACTCTGTTAATTTGGCAGTGTTCCTCAGCACTGCCTTTATTAAATAACACATATGTGTGAATGTATGCAAGAAAATTGTAGTCGTGGTAGAAAAACAACTCCTTGCGTTTACTTCAAGAATATTAGAAACACAGGTAAATCTTGGCCACTTTCCCCATTCATGATTTGACAGCTGGAAAAGTAGCTTAAAAAGACCAGCAAGGTAGGAAGACATTTTATGGCTTCTTAAAGGGCCTTGTAAATATGGAAGGTTATAAGGTAGCTCTAAAAAAAAAAAGAAGAAAAAGAGAAAAAGGTTGGCAGCAGACTTCTTTAGGGGTTAATGATTTCTAGAGCATGGTGACAAAGTAGGTGAGTTGAACTAATATCTGTCAAATTACTATCAGTCAGTATTTCTCTGCTATTTCTCTGTGTCAGTTGTGTATGTCTTTCACTGGGAGGCACCTAATTAAGCGTAGTTGCACTTCGGGGTGTCTGGGAGGCTGAAACACTCCAAGGACATTTCCCTGGGAACAGCGGCAGAGGGGAGATGAGTCCGTATCAGTATAATGGTTGCTTGCTGCCTCACCTTGTATAAAAGTCAAGCACAGCTCATGAAACACTTTTAAAGTGGAAACACCGCATGTAACTTTTGAAACCCATTGTCACTGGATACTGTTGTGGCCAGGTAATTTGCCAGACTCGGAGAAAGTTAAGAATGATGGGAATAAGTGTTGTTATTTGGGATAAAAAGGTGTAAGGGATAATAAAGCTCATCTTGCAGTGATCATGTTATTCCAAAACTATCTCTTGTGAATGTTTCTGTTGAAGTATTGCATTTTCCTTTGACTCATTTCTTTTTGGCATTGCCAGAAACACATAGTAAGCTGTGTAACTCGAAGGTTTGATAGAGTGTAATAACTTCCAGGTATGCTCTGTGCAGCAGATCATAAGTCAGAAACAAGGCAGGTAGGGTTTCCTCTACGTGTAACCAACTCCTGCTGAGTGTCTGATATGACCTGCAAAAACTTGGGTTCAGATCTCAGCCCTTCTCAGTAGGTTGCCACCAGGTTTGCTTAGTGTTAGAACACACGTAGAATAAGTGGTATTTGGGTATGCAGTAAGTGGCTTGCTCAAGTCCATTGGCTGACTCAATGCAAATATCTCTGAAAATTCCTGATAGACAAAGTATATGGGTTGTTTTTACTCTTGGGGCAACTACTTAAGGATGTTCAGTTAAACTCTAAGGATTGGTGTTGACAGGGAGAGTATAATGTTGTTTGTCACATTGCTGTAAAAACCTGTTTCATTTATTTCTGTTGCATTCTTCAGAGTCATGCTGTAGGAAAGTGAGATGTCTGTTCTTTTGTGGCTTGTGTGTGTGTCTTCAAGGGGAAGTGTGGGTACATACATCAGATGGCTAAAGTTAACATGCCACATCCACTTGTGGGTGCCTTGCGAGATGATAGTGCTGTTGACAGGATGTCTTTTTTTTTTTTTTTCCTCTTCCCCCCTACAGTGATGGGTTTTGAAGATTCAGTTGTCCACATGATGTGGATGTGGTAGGCCATGATGGTTATAAGCAGTGCATCTGGGGAGCTAAGGACAGGGTACATTCGTTGTGCTTGGGAAAGAATTGGTGGTGCGGTAAGGTGGAAATAGCGGTAGGCTGTTTGTTCTGTGTTGCTGCAAGTAAGAGGATGTGATGGGAGTTTGAGGTTGGGAGATGAGGTTGTGTTTACAGGGAGGTGCTATGATGGGGTGTGTGTGGTTAGATGGGGTGGATGCCTGCAGGATATGAGAAAGGGAGGGTGGGGGAAGTGGCTTGGGCAGCTGCGAGGCAATGCTCAGTGTTCATGATAAAGCCTTTTCTTTCTCCTTGCTCCCTAGATCTCCTACCCCCCAAGCGATGAGGACAGCGATGACTCTGAGGGAGAGAACCAGGAACTTGTTCAAATCGACAGAGGTAAAGGGACAAGATAGGAGGATCCTGGAATACTACAGTTGAAGTGTGTTTTGATTTTCACATGTGCTCTTGCAAATGCCTCCTTCACAGTCACCACTGTACCACAACCGGATACATTAAATCAGTCACCTTGAAGTCTTTGGAACCTTACAGAGAGAAGCTGGTGATATCAGATGCTGTAGTCATGCTTTTCTTATCAGTGATGGATACCGTTAACCACACATTAAGCTGGCAGTACTGTCTGTGGGGTGGTCAAGATTTCCTATCAGGTCACCAGCAGAGCTGGGAGTGAGAATGTATCTTCTGTTCCATACTTGTGCATTTGCATTGCCTTTGTTCTAGGTTTTATCTTCCTTTCTACTTCCAGTTTTGACCTTCCTTTCCCCATGATCCTGGACTCATTTGTTTAATTAGCTCCCTCCTGCACCATTGGTATTGGGTAGCTCTGTTACTGAATCTAGCTAGGCATCTTGGATAGAAGAAAGGTGTTCTGCCATTGTTTTTGGACGTGATATTTATTTATCTGTAAGAAGTGCATCTGTTGAGCTGTAGTAAGTCTCTGCCACATATACGTGCCCTATGTTTTATCACAATTCAGCCAAATTCAAGTGGATTTTTATGCAAAGGCATGAGAACTCAAATTCCTGACTCTCAGAGCATGTCCAGCCAAAATTGAAAGTTGTCCTCGTGTACGTACCTCCAGAACAGGTGAAGTATGCTGAGCTTATGGCTGAGGGCAGGCCCTTTTATATGACAAATTTTGGAATAGGAAGAGGACCTTTAGCTCCAGAAACCAAATCTGCTATTTGAGCTACAGACGTGCTTCTTAGAATTAGAATGTTCTTAGAATACCATAACTTATGTGTTTCCTTTGTCCTGAGAACTGGTCACTGGAATTTAATACTTCTAGCTGGAGGCAAGGGCCTGACAGCACACTTGTAAGACCATGTCCTCTCTGCCTCTTGGAGTTAAGGTGGGCGGCAGGTCCATGTTCTTGTTGTGTGACTAGACTTCCAGCTAACAGTTTGTGAGCAGTATAGTCTAAAGAAAGATCTGGAAACTTCTGGGGGAAGCATTCAGCAGGGGCATTTCTTCTGGGAAGGAAAGGTGGAAAACAGCTTAGAAGTTTTCTTGGGAGGAAGTGATGAAAATGGGTCAGGAGACCCATTTTTGTGGCATGAGATAGAGATCTGCTCTGTCATTTCTCTCTTGCTTCTTCCCACCAGAGAGAAGACGGAATTGTACCTTGACCCCTCTGGCCACTAATCAGCTCCAGAACCAGGAGAACCAATGCTGCAAGGTCCGGGCCCTTCTCCATGCCAGCCTGGATCGCCACAGCTCGGAAGAGGAGCTGGAGCGCATCAACCGAGAGTTTGCTGCTGAGAAGCGGAAGTGGTCCCAGGTCAGCAGGCTTGCGTGCTGCAGTGACAGCAACAACACCTCCTCCAGTGACGAAGAAGTGAAGAACTTGTGCGCCATGTCCTTCCAGCCTGTTGTAGAGCAGGCTGATGGTCTGCATGCAAGCCCAAGCCCTGTGCTGTTCAGTGCCTCCCCTCCCAAGAGACTCCAGCCTCTGGTGCGCAACCCAGCCTCTAGACCTTTAATCTTGACGGGTGTTGGGGCAGGCCTTGAGCAAGTCATGCCATGTAAGAGACATCGACAAGGATATGGGGATAAGATCTGCAGGCCCAGCCTTGACCTGGAAAAAATGCAGCAGGTAAGGCAGAACTTCATACCAGGAAAGTGGCATCACTTGAGAGGAGGTGTTGTAAGCTAAAGTGGAGGAGGATTATTGAGTCAGGGCTCAGTAAATTCATGAAGTTGTTTCCTGTGATTGTGCCTTTAGAGGCATAATTGGTTCTGCAGTTCTTCTGTGTAGGATAAATTTAGATACCTCTTTTAAGAGGTAAAGTTGCTGCAACTTTTAAAGGCTACAGTTGTGCCTCTGTCTTGGTACATATTAGGAATGCAACACATAGTCTAGATTATTGTATGGCATAGGAACGAAATCACTGGAATTTAGTCATGTTACACCTGCTGCCGTGAACTGACTTATGCCATTTACTCTGGTAGGAACTCATTGTTCAGGGGTGTATAAATGAGCGTCTGTGAAGTGGCAGTAGGTGTAGATTTGATGTTAGGTACTAAGTATCTGTGAGTTTCTTGACCTCTTTGGACTTGGGTCTTTTTCTGCTTCCTATGAGTTTTACAGCAATGTAGAACTATACCTTTTACATCCTTAACAGGTTTACAAAAGCAAACTGTTCTAGCTGCAGTTACTCTTGATTTGGCTCTAGGGGGCTGGCTCTGAGGTATAGTTTGCCCAGGGTCGACTGAGGAAGAGACATGGGGCATGCCTGGTATAGGATGTGAGTTGGCCTGCACGGTGCTCTTCAAGAAGGTGTTGCTGTGGAGTTAGTATTGCAAACTGCTCTTCATTATTTGTTTTTCTTGCACTGGTATAGTATCAGTCTGAAAGAATATCTGCAGACATCTGCTGACCCTGGTAAATTGCAGTAATTTAAAGACAGTTATTTTCAATTCTGAATTTCCTCTCGTTAGGGAAGAATTTTGCTGCCTCTGGTTGGCTGGATGTACTAGATCTGACCTCATTAAGAATGTTCCCATTAAGCCTATGAGATGGACCAGTTGGAATTATTTTCCATTTCCCCATTACATAGCAGCCCCTTCTCAATCCTGCCGTCAGCATGTATACCATGAACAAACAACACACTTAGGATTTCAGTACAGTTTTCCTCACCCTCTCCTTCTACCTTCTTGCTAAGTCTCTGCTTAAAGAACATTCAAAAGGTCCAGTCTTGCATTTCACATACCCAAAACTTATTTTTATATTTTTTTCTTTCTGCTCAGGTGCTTTCTCTGATTTGGATTCTAGGTATATAGCATCGACCTTCTCTGTCTTTAGTCCCCTTTGACACTGTGTTTGGAAGTGCGCTGCTGAAAGACAAAATGAGCAAGTTAGAGGCTTATTTGAATGAGCTTTTCAAACCAACGTGGTTTTTTTGGGAAACCTTATGAGGATGATTTGCTTCCTGGTTTGTCTGTTCTCCATAATTCTGGCTTAATTGTGGCAATTTTTCTAAAAGAAGTTGAAATCTTATTTTTTGATTTTGTTTTATTGGTAGCAACGTTTACATGTAGATCCTGCTTTCACTTCTAGGTTAGAATCTCTTTTAAAGAAGTGGTATTAAGCTAATTTTAAAATGATAGATTTGAGGGGGCTTTAGCATAGGTGAGAGAACACAAAGTGAGATGCAGCCTGAATTTTGTAGGACTTTGATCATTTGTATTATTTTTACATTTTTAATTGGTTTATTTTCAACTGGTAAGCTCTTGAAGCCTTATCATTATTTCTTGATCTTGATCTAGAAAGTCTCATTCCCTACGTGTCTTTGCTTGTCACCTGTACTTGTTTCTGCTCTGAAAATCATGAGAAAAGGTTCAGTAGGTTCAGACTTTTGCTGACTTGTTTCTTAGGACAGTGATGTGAAATCTGGTTTTGATTTTGAGTTCTGCTGCAGAATCCTTATATGAAGCTGGGCAAGTCTTGCTCGGTATCTCTATTCCCTAACTGTCCAACAGGAGCTATGAATTTCTTTCTTCATCAGTCTTCGTTCTCCAATGAAAATGCCACTTTGATTAAATGCCTGGGCATTTGGCATAATGTGCCTTTCTCGTTATCGAAACAGTGCAGATGAGCAAAGTTGATATTAACTGGCTACTCTAAGGCTCCACCTGGACTCCATCCAGCAAGCCACTCTTGCTTTGTGATTTGTATCCTTACTATCTTATGTGTTTGCTTGCCAGAATGAAGCTGATGGACTTAATCAGATGGATGCTTTTCTGAACAGCAGATGTTTCCCACTCTTGTGCCCAAGCATTCGTACAGCTCCATGTATCTGGCAAAATTATTTAGTTCTAGAAGCAAATATGTTCAGAGACAGGAAGATACGTTTATGTGCATGCTATAGTTGCTCAAGCGTGGGTGAAGAGATGGTAAGTGCTTTGTCTTTGCATCAAATTCTGTTTCTGTTGGATGGTGATAGAAGATTAGTCCAGAGAGTTGTGGTGTGGAGCAGCTCTGTGTTGTGTTGGGATCCTTAAGCTGTCTGTTCAACCAAGGCAGTTTTTGCAGGAAGACGTGCCTTTCTGGGCTCCAGTGAATTTATGCCTTTTTGTAAGGAAGGGGAACAAATTAGAGAGAGAAAAGTGGGCTGGGGGAAGTCTGAGTGCGTTTAAGGGATTAGGGTATTGCTGTGCTTCTACCTCCATGGCCTGTGGATAAAATGGAAATCTCCATCTGGACCTTTCAGTTCAGCCTTTCTCAGCAGGAGAGGCTGCATAAGAGCATGTTTAAAACATCCCATTTTGGTTAGGTGCCAAGCCATGTCTTTCCAGCTTCGCAGGACAGTATGATTCTGCCCTTTTGTGCCCCAGCCATCAGTTTGGACAGTTGCCGGAGTATTACCCACCCTGGTTGGTTAGCTACCCACTTCATCTCTTCTCTATTGTGGCTGAGAAGGGAATTCAATACACGCTTTTCTTCACTTCTCCAAAGGACTGGAAAATTACCTCAGAAGACTTCTTCTTTTCTTTCTGTTAATTGGGCTGAAATACCCTGGCTCGTGCAGACGCCTGTATTGCTGCAGTGAATGCCTTCTCCTCGCTACCCCTTGATCATGGTTCTTAGATAGCAACCTCATTACGCGCAGGCCCTGCTGCCAACCACTTGCCATTTAATGAAGGCTGTGTGTGTCCCAGAAAGACTGGCATCCTGTTAACGTGAGCAGATCTGGCTTTTGTGGCAGTGCTGATTCTCGAGATCAAGCAGAGCGTGGAGAGCTTTTGATGGTTTGAGGTAAAGGCAGCAAGGACCACAAAGTTTGGCAGAGATACAAGGAAACAAATATAAGTTTGTTTCCAGGGGATGAGATAAATTGTTCTTGACGTGCTCTGTAAACAGAGAGGAAGTAGATGATCCTTCTTCCTGTGCCATTTAGTGAGGCTTGCTGGAACTCCATTGACTTTTCAAGATGTTGAGAGTAGATCTCAGAGTGCAGCCGTTGCAGGGAGGATGATCATAATCTGAGAGCAGCTTTGGGTTGGCAAGATGAGAAAACAAACCATTTTCATTTATATGTGGGTAGGTGGTTGGTAGGGAAAGCATCACTTAAAAGTACAAAGCAGAATCTGAGTACCTAGGCTATGCTATGAAGTCATTAGGTAGTTTTGAACAAGGTGAGGCACTTCTGCTATGGTTTTCCTGTGTGTATGAGTAGATAATATCGAACTTCCATTGTCCTATGGAGGCCTAACGCATCATTTAGAATGCTTTGAGATTCTAGGATGAAAAGGGCCAGCACAAAAGAGAAAAACACACCCGAAACTTGAATGTCTTGTTGCAGACACTGCACTATTTTGGTGAGTGAATAGTTTCAGTGCATGATGGGCGATTGAGGCTTTGTCTTGGCTTGGCATTGAAGTGACCTGGGGCAGCGTTATCTCTGATCTGAGCTTAGCTGTATGATCAAGCTCAATGGTTCTTCTGATGGATACTTGAATGCTGGCACTTTGGTTATGCAGTGACTGGCAGGCTTTGAAAGCTTTCTTTTGGGATGATATCAATTGCACAGAAGCTGCAGGAAAGCAAGCTGCGGCCGTGCACCATAAAATGACCCAGGAAGGTTCAGTGTGTGAACTCTGGTCTGCTGGGGTCTGGGCTTCGTGCTGCTAATGGATCCAGGGTGAAATTTCCATATCCTTAACACAGCTGTGCTTTGCCCTTTCCTGCCCCTCCCAGACTTGACAAATAGTTTCCAGATAGAGAATGTGAGAGCTCACAAGTCCTTCTTACCTTTCAGCCTCCCATTTGAATCTAACCCTTGTCAGTTACTGAAAATTGTTATCGTCTGTTGTCTTTTCTGAGCTTGCCTCTCACTGTTCAGGGATGCCAGAAAACCCACTCCTGCACTGGTGATGGTTTCATCTCTCTCTGCCCTGGGCCTTGCTCCCCAGAGTGGCCGAGTCAACGGTCTGTGCTGAACATAATGGCTTACACTCATGATCCTTGAGGTCCCTTCCATCCCAGGCCATTCTGTGATTCTGTTGGGGGAGTTGCCCTCTATGTCAAAGAGTGGATAGACTGTGAGGAGCTCCCTCTGTGATTCATGGACCCCGTCCAGAATTTGTCTTTTCTAGGTGTGAAAAGCTGGGCCATAGCAGTTCTTTGTCCCCAGCTACAGTTGTTTGCTTCTAGAAGCAATATAATAAGGAAACTGTTGCAGAAACCAGTTGTGCCATGATTGGATGAGAAATTCTGCTTCTGATAACCTCCTGCTATTTTGCTTTTATTTTTCACCTCCAAAAAAATACTCTACGACAGCTGTTCATCCCACACTGAAGCCTCTGACCATCTCACCCCTGTCAGTATTTGGCGATGAAACAGCCAATAAAACAAATGCTATGCATAGCTGATGCGGGACAATCCTAGCATGGGAAAGTCAGGGGCTGAAAAAAAGAGTATTAGACTGGTCATCTAGCAGGGGTATAGTTATGCTGCAGGAGGCTCTGGGATTCTGGACATGTACCGTGTGGGGCACAGTAGATGTCTCATTTTTTTTCTCTTTTTGAAAGAAGTGAGGAGATGTTCTCTTCTGATTTGATGTCTCACAGTGTCCTCCATCTGATGTCTGATGATGAAGTACAGTGTGGGGAAGAAGAGAGCCTTTTGAGAATGCCCAGGTCTGGGAAGTAGAGAGACTCAGTAACAAGGGAAGGCATGAGGAACCTCACGCTGTTCGGAGGAGGTGATTTCAATTCTGTCAGGCAGCAAATATCTTTATCTTTCTCTGCATCCTGAGTGTTTCCTGGATGGTTCTTACTCTCTAATCCATGCAAAAACATGCTGTAGTGGAAGTGCCTGCATGCTGTCAGGACTGGATGAATCAGAGCAGATTAGAGTAGTAAGCCATGCAGAGTTTAGCTTACCTGCTTTCTAGGAAGGAGAATGTTTTCCTTTCCTTTCCTGAGGGAGACAAGAGATGTTGTTACTTTGCTGACACCAAGGCTGACGTTCACCTCCTGCCATGGTGCCTGCTTCTAAACATCAAGGGCAAGGAGAGTAAGATAAATCATTCTACTTATAAACTTTTGTCACAGATCAACACGATAGAGGTTAACTAATCTCGCAGAATGGCTGAGGTTGGAAGGAACCTCTGAGGGTCATCTTGTCCAACCATCCTGCTCCAGCAGGGCCATCTAGAGTCAGTGGTCCAGGACAAGGCCCGGACAGTTTTTAAATATCTCCCATGATGCAGACTGCACAGCTGTGGATGAGTGCTTCTGCCTGGAAATCTTCATCTGTCTTTTTTTTTCCCCTATATATCTATCCCTGTAACTTTGCCTTCTCTTGCCAGGAGGTGTTAAGTGATTCAGTTATTTGGACTGCCGTGGAGCCTTGGTACCATTGGTCGTGTCCAAGCATGAGCCAGTAGTGAGAATATCTGCTGAAACACCTGAAACCTGGTTCCTTGGGGTGCTACTTTGGATCTTGAAAGACAATCTGGTTGGTGACTGGTTTGGTTATGGTGATCTGGAATATACCAGAGGGCTTGAATGAGTTAATGGAAAAATGTACTGAAGGGAGGAGAGAGATCTGTGAGTTAGGAAGGGGAAGAGGAGGATAGAAATCAGTGGAAACAACTAAGAGTCTTTATTTTTAAAATTTATTTTTGGTATTAAGATTTCCAAAGGGACAATAATAGTACCTGGCACCAGTGGTAGTAAATTATGAGCCTGAGGTTAAAGCCAGCGGCTTATCGTTTAGATTGGCAGGCTTGCTGGCCACCTTCCCAACTCAACTGTCTTTTTTTCTCTAAGCTCCAAAGCCTGGTAAGAAGGTATTAGGCTAGAGCTGGTTCTTTGGCTGCAGACCAGGGAGAGGAGATCAAATGGGCATATGGGCACCACTGGCATATGTCCTTGGGATTTGACTTAGGGAGATGTTCTGGGTGATGCTGGTGGTACTGTGTGTGGTTTTATCTACTGGTGTGAATCTGAGGGGTAGGTAGTCCTGGAGAGAGCAAATGAGCAATCCTAGGGTATCTGGAAGAGGTGAACTAGCTGAGCAAGTGAAAGGCAGGCAGGGAAAGTGCTCCCATCTCCGGTGCCAGCACTTGTCTGCATATGAATGGGCTTTTGACCTCTGTATCTTTTTTTTTTTTCCTTCTCTTGTCAGAGCACCACTGAATGTAGTACCTACTGTTACTAGCAGAAGGCAAAGCCTAGTGTCCCGTACCTACTGGCAGTGGTTTATGGTGGGCTGCCAGCAGGCTACAGCAAAAATCATGCAGCAAAACCCAGATATTGTAACTAGAGCAATGACGCAGGTGGTCAAGATGTGAAGTGGGGTGAATGGTTGATTGTCACAGCATGGGCACTGGGTTGGGTTCCCAAGGGTGGCCACCTTTTTGACATATATCCATTCTGTCTTCTTTGTGTTGTCTGCCCTTTTTGAAGAAGCTGTTGCAAAGGATGCTTTGTTTCTTGCTTTGACACGATACAGTGCAGAAGGATAATGCTGGTGTGCTCCCTCTCTCTGAATTCAGCCCAAGTACCCTTAAGGGCCTGGCAGATTAAGAAGTTTTGCTGCAACTTGTTTTTTACTTTCCATCAAGACCACTTTATAGACGGTGCTTGTACGTGAAGGCCAGGGCCTTCTCTCTAGCAGTCTCTAGAATAGAGCAGGATTATCCTCACCTTCCTCCTCCTTGACATGTCTGGACTAGAAGGAGTGCCTGGGCTGGGTCCCAGTGTGGCTGTTTGTTAGCCAGATACCTCTCCCTTCCCACTCCTCCCTCAGCATGTGGCTCATTGTGATACAAATATCTCATCGTTGCCTGGGGAGAAAAGGAGTTAGCAGGCGGCTTTGCCATATGCTGTAACTGCCCATGTTGTATTCAGTCTGCAGATGAATGGATCTCTCTTCAGGCGTGATAAGTTGCATCTTTTGCTTATGGTAACAACCTCTGAAGAGGAGAAAGATTTACAGTTAACTTCTTCAGAGGAACGTTGAGGTGAACTTGAGGGGATTGGAAAGGGTAAGTGACTGTTTGGACCCAAGGGTTTGTTCCTGTTGTAGCCAAGACAGCATGTGATGCTGGTGTCAGTTTTCTGATCATTTTTGACTTGATTATATAGATGAGAACGTGGGATGAGTGGAAGAAATAGGTTAAGCTTTTTCTTCTGTTCCTCTTCCACTGCCACTAGTAGCATTGAACTCCTACCTTAAACATTTACACAAGTGACCAGCCAGCACCCACAAGAGTGGGTTGTAGCCATTGGAGCTGCTACTGCTTAAAAATCACACTGTAAAAGCAAGCTATGAAAGTTATGGTAGCAAGAGATGGAGAGTAAGAGCTT
Source organism: Bambusicola thoracicus (assembly GCA_002909625.1). Taxonomy (NCBI): domain Eukaryota; kingdom Metazoa; phylum Chordata; class Aves; order Galliformes; family Phasianidae; genus Bambusicola; species Bambusicola thoracicus. The sequence continues at coordinate 53,353 of PPHD01000265.1, read as the reverse complement.
GTTTTTTTCCCTCTGCTCTCCCCTGGTGCTGTGTAGCCACGTACCTTAAGTTAAGACACTTTCCTTGTCTAGCTGTTATTACCATTGGTGCTTGAGAGGTGACCCAGGTACATTAGCAATTTGTATCCTCCTGGGAAGTAAGGGCAAGAAGGATGGAGGGAGGTGGTAGTGCAAGCTTGGAAACAGCAGAAACAGAGAGGTCTCCTGATTGATTTATTAATGTCAGTGCTTCAGTTTTGTGCTTCAGTTTTGCTACCACAGACTGAGAGTAGGCAGCTTGTCTTGGAGCACGTCTGAGATTTGAAAACCACAGCAGCCATTGCTGTTGAGCAGGCAGAAGCTGGCTGAGCTTTTAAGGCCAAGTCTGTGACTAGAGTGAACGCTCTAGGAAATACTGTTGTTTTTTTGTTTTTGAGAAAAGCTTTGGTGCGGTAGAATAGCCAGCCTGGCTGTCATCAGTGCAGCTGTCCTTGGCATGGGCTAGGGCTTAGCTCTGATTTTCTGCCTTAACTCTGAATAGCCTCTCCATTGTTGGCTCAAACGAGAACTGTGCTGCTGGGCTCTGCTCTCTCTGTCTTTAAGCTGGTTGATGTCAATGAGAGTTTTGGGCATTGGTCCATGGCTCATCTCACAGAAAGAGGCACTCAACAGTGGCATCTACTTCTCATGTAAATTGAAAAAGCATTAAACCAGTGCAGATCCACCTCTAAAGCTCCCCGTTCTGCTCTAGAGCTTTGTTCCCAGATACACGCTTCTAGTTGAGCTGCAACTGATTCAGATGAAATAATGATAAATAAGTCAGAGACAGACACCTCGAGCCCCAACCAATAATGTGTCACTACATTTTTTCCTAACTACACGGTTTCAGAAGCATAGGTGTGTCCTGGGGGCCATGAGTAAATTAAAAATACGGAAATGAAGATATTTCAAAGAAATCCTACAAAGTTTGCTGGCTTTCCTCTTTGAAATGTTGTTTCTCCATCTCTTAGACATTGCTAGCTCATTTAAAGTACCTCTTCAGGGAGATTCAGAAGTGAATTTGCAAAGCTCAAGATTCTGTAAAGTATTAGGAATTTAATGTAAATGATAAGGCTGTGGTCATGTGAGTGGCGGGACAGAAAACTGGAAATTGATTTTTATTTCTAAAAATATGCCTGTGTTTAAAATCCTTGCATTTCCTTGTGAGCAGTAATTCCACCTTTGTATGTTTGAGCACGGAAAACTAGCTTGAGCAGTTAAAGAAACGATTAAGCCATGAATTGTTTCACAAGTTGCTTTGCTAGTGCTGTTGGTGTGCTCATTTTTGATAGCGTAGATGAGTCTCTTACCTACCTGTTGAGAGTTTAGAAATTCCTTATCTTGAATATTGCTTCACAGTCTCATCAGACACTCCTATGGGCTCTGGCATGGTGGTATGTGGGGATAATGGGATTAAGAAACAAGGAAGAGTTTAACAAAACATTTTCCAAAATGCAAAGCTAAGGGGGCCTATGCAGTTCTGTAATAGGTAGAGATATCCTTAAAATAGAGTCAGATGCCTGATTTTTGTTACTGCTATAAATCCATACTTGTATTACAGACATTGGGGTTTGCAACAGAAGAAACCACCACAGGTCAGGGAATGGCTGAGCCAAATCATTTGCTTTTCAGGTGCAGGCATTCCAATCACTCGAACACCTTCAAAACTATTCTTATAAATGTGGTATAAATTCTTGCTTTTATCATCAACCTTCTTCTTTTCACAGAGGATCACAGCAAGCTAGCCTTGAGACATTCAGGTCTGCCTCTGTACTCTGTTCTTTCCTCCTTTAATGAGATGATCTGAACTTTCCCTGTTACCCAGTGTGGTGGTCCTACGATGTGACCATTTTGTAAGCATGAGGAATGAAAAAAAAGTCCTAAATGATCTGTGTGTTGAAATTGATGTCATGAACACTGGCATGTATTATACAGGCTCTGGTACAGAGCTTACAGAATGTTAAGCTGAATATTTATTTCCAAGTATTTGGTAAGTGGATCTTGATGCAGGTAGTGCAGTTACGTATGTTAAGTCAGCAGTTCTCCGGCAGTTTCTTAATGGGTGCAGCCTTAAGGGTTGCCATGCTCTGCTAACATCTGTTTGTAAGTGTAGCAGCCTCCTTCTGGTTCTGAGCTAATACTCAACTGCTTTTTCATAGGAGACATTCAGAAAGTTGGCAAGAGTGATGTGTCTCCTGTGCTGGTGCTCACAGACCTATGGAAATACTGAAGCTCTTGAGCACTTGAAGCGTGTGTGTAAAAGAACTGGTTGCATCACTTCTCATGTTGGAGAGGATTCTGTGTTGTCTAGAACCACATGCAGCCATGAGAGTGTGGACAGAGGGAATGCAGTGGGGTATCCAAGTCCATGAGTGCTCATCACCAGCAATGAAGGGAGCTACCTACCTACTTAGAAGGATGGACAAAGTACCAGGCAGGGAATGTGGGCCCCACTGAAATTCTTGCAAGCTGCTCACATTGGTACAGGCCTAGGCCTGCCCTATCGGAATTGGTAGGTCAAGCTCCATCACAAGCTCTGAGTTTTGTCCCGCGAACGGTACCCAAAACCCCATGCACTGTTCAGTGCTGTGCTGTAAGGCACGTGTGGACTGGGACTGCTGCACTGGGACCTGGCTCACATCATAGGCAGGCACTGTGAGCACAGTGGTTAATTACATGCTTTATAAATGGATTAACTCCTTGGAGTAAGAGACCTTTATCCCGTTAGCTAGCCAGCCACTTCAGGGTGTTTGCTTGTCACTACTGCCTATGTGAGGCACAACAGGGAGCAGGAGAACAGGGGGACATGTAGGGTGGAAAACTTGAGAATGGTTGGGTTCCTTCGTCACTTCTTTCTGTAGTGATTAAGGTTCTACTACTACAATTTCCAGCATGTTTACATGAAGACCAAAAAAAAGGTCTCTCTGATCTGTTAATCATCTTCTGACCTGTAATTTCTAATATAGTACTTACTTACGTAAAATTATTTTCACATGTCCTTGCAAACAAATGGGATCTCACAAATAAGCATAGTCGTGAAGAAAGAAGATGCTGAAATAAGCTGTGCTGACATGACATGCACGTGTGTGTCAGGATAGGAAGAAATGGGACTCTGTACCCAGCGTTCAGACTCTGTGGAGCCTGAGCCAGTCCCATGGCTTGGGATGTTTGCTTGTTTGTTTCTTTGAGGCAGGGTTGTTTTGGCTTCTCAGAGCTATTTATGCAGTCGGTCTTCATCTGGCTTGTTCAGAGCTTCTCCACTGTCCATAAATCCAAGTTCTCATCTGAAGATATGACCTTGTGTATTTTCTGTTTAAAGCTGTCTTTGTGTGTGCTGTTGGCAGCACTGGCTCGAACCCAGGGCAAAGGTTCCCAAGGAATGGCATCCTTTGCTGTGCTCAGCTGCAGAGATGATGGGAGGCGATTCTAAGTCACCTCTGGAGTTTCCATTATAAAGATTAGGCTATGTGCGCCATCAGTGCCAGTTGAGATAGTTTAGAGCAGTGAGTGTATCCTGTGTCGCTCTGCTTTGAGGAGCTCTACTAAGTGCAATCTTCTGTCTAAGAATTTATGGTGCAGGTGTGTGTTTCTGGTTCTGCCCAGACAAACCCACTGTTCTCCATTGGCCTTCTTCTGTGGTGGGTTAGAGGTGGATACAGTATTTTTCTTACACATGCGGAACAATGCCTTTGTCTTAAAGGGTATAATTAGCCAGGTTTTGGGGTCGGTGAGTGGACACTCCAAGTCATGTATCCTTTTAACCACAGGCACTTGATACCACCATCTAAAACATTCAGGTTGGTTTTCGAATTGTGAAGGAATTGGCTTAAAAATCAAGAGCCCCCAAACAGTTGTGAGCTGGTTTTTTGTTTGCTCTCCACGTGTGCAACTCTGCTTTCCTCTGCTGGGCAGAACCTGTGAGAGCGAGTGCTCTTCTCAAAACCTGCTGCCCCAGATGTTCAGGCTGTTGGCTGGCTGGTTGGTATGGGGGAACCCTGTGGTTGGCCTGTGGAAACCACAGAGCCTTTGGAGGGAGGACACGGTCATGTTCTCAGTCAACTGAGGGTGCTGGTAGGGCGTCAGGGACACCCTCTGGTATGTCTGTGTCCCTTGGGGTTGGAATGGCCCTGTGTTTTCTTCTTCTTTGTGTCTTTGCAGTGTCACATCTGACAAGTCTGTACCTTTCACTGATTTTTTTCTTGCTTTTTTTTTTTTTTCCCAGGCTATGCAGCTGTGTGATTTTTCTGAACCCTCTCTGTGTCTTCCTGCTCACAGGAAACTGTGTTTACTCTATGGCCTGACTTGTGCTAATGTTTTAACCCCTTCTTGGTGCTCTGAGAAGGCAGGATTTGAACAGTGAGCATCAGGAGGGGCTGAGGCTGCTCGTTTTGAGCCTCCAGTGCTGCTGCATGAGGCAAGAGTGCCTTCTGCCCTCTCTCTCTGCCTATGGCAGAAGGCTGTAGGGAAGGAGGGCTTTGGTTAACAGTCACAAGATGGAACTGCAAAAGTGAGACAGAGTATAGAGACATCAGATGGTATGTTGGACTAGACTGGATGTTCCCTGTGGACAGCTTTGGAGCCAAAGCTGGGAATGAAGGGAGGAAACGGTCGCATTGGCAACTCTGAATTTAAATCCTTGTGAGCTTTTTCTCAGGAGCTCCTACCATGCCTGCCAGCTGTGAAACCAAACTCCTCCTCTCCTCCTAAGCTCCAGTGAGCAGGAGGGGTGAGCCCAGCATTTGAGCTCTGGTAGCTGTGGCGTGTGTGGGTGAGTGATAGGGAATTAATGAATCCTGCCCTTTCTCAATCTTTTTTGTTACTCCACAGGTGCTGGAGTTTTCGGTCAGGTCCATTTCCTGAACAAATGGAGTTCCGCATTTTTTTTTTTTTCAGGCCTCGAAGAAAACTCAGCAAGGAATTTGGGATTGGCGAGGAGTGAATAGATGAGCCATCTGATGTACCCTGCAGATCAGCAGACTCAGACTCTGCCAGACCAGCAGGGGAAGTGGCGGCTGAGCCAGAGATGCTCTATATAGAGTGTTCCATTCCCCTATCCCCACATTCAAATCAAAGGGCCAGTGGTGGAAGTGCCAGGGCAAATCTGGCCCGTTGATCCTTGTTTAGTGAGACAGGGCTTCCATACGGATCCAGAGCATATTTAGAAACCATATGCCACAAAGATGACCAAGGAGCAGTAGAAAACCAGAGTCATCTACAGACAGGCGAGAAATCTGTTTGTGTTAGCCATAATTGTGTAAGTAGGTAACAGTGTTTGCATTAGCTGTGGCTCTAGTGTGATATTCAGGGAGAGCTTCAAAGAGCAGATTGTAAGCAGAATAATGTTATCTGCTCCCTGGGCCTTGGGAGTGGTGGGAATTCAGTTGTTCTGCCAGGTGGCAGACCTTGCTGGCCAGGCTTTGACTCAGATCCTTCTGCAGCGGTCATTGCCCTGAGCATTAGGTGCCACTCCATTGCAATCATTTATGCATCTTTCCCAATTTAGGTTTGACTGGTTTGCTCTCGTTTAGAGAGTGATTCGTTGTGGGATGATGTACTGTACCTGCAGTTAAAACTGACCTGTGATCCAGGGCCATTTCATATCTGCAGTCAGTTCTCACCCACTGATCTTACTGGCAGCCCAGTGCTTCCCAGTAACGCACCAAATAAAGTGACTAATGGCACCGTGCTGGAGGGGATTTTGTGACCACTCTGTATTTTTTTTGTTGTTGTTTTTTGTGTGTGTGTGATTTTCATGGTGTGTCATCCTTGACAAGTCCCCCATAGTACACATTTTCATAAGGTTTTTTTTTTTATTCTCAATGATCACTTGGTAGTCAGCATTTTCTCTGTGTAGAGGCGCTAAGCAGTCAGTGTTCGTACTAAAATAGAGGCGTTGGGTTCATAGTGTTTGCTGGCCAGGGGTGTTGCCTGAAAAACTGGGGCTCCTCCATCTGTTAGAGGTGGGAGCCCTGTGTAATGGTGTTCACAGACTAAATGTGTTAATGCTTTGAAGGAGTTTCAGCTTGACAATAAATGTCACCCCCCCAAAAAAAATGTTTCAGTGACAAATTCCATGGAATATGAAATAGAAATAACTTTCTAGAAAGTTCAGAGGCTTTTCAGGATATTCCAGAGTATCACCACAAAATTTACAGCCTTTGGATGCTGGACTTTGTTTTTGTAGGAAGAGTCTGCTGGCCAAACCGCTTGGGTTGACTTGTATTTTAGAGTGCTGTGAGGCTGCTTAACTTCTGGTGAGGCAGTGTCCAGCTTCTGACAGATGATAGTTGTGATTTAAGACTGTAGCTGAAATGGAGCTTTGCTAATGCTGCCCAGCTGCAGCGGTGGGGCAGGACCTTTGTGGTAGTCTTGCACGTGTGGGCTCTGCCTTTGCACAGGGCATCCTTGGTCAAAGGCTGCACAGGGGGTAATGTGCATGCAGAACAACTTCAGGTGACAGCTGGGAAGGCCTTGCCCCCTTGTTTCTCTGCTCATTAAAGTCTTGTGTGCCTGGGAGCCTGAACACTCCAATTGCAAGATAGCTAGTTCATGCACCTGGTGGCGCCTGCATGTCCCTGTGCTATACCCCTGACTCTGGGCTACAGCCAGCTGGAGTTGCTTTTCTGTATAGCCAGTGACCTACCCTTTTTTCTTGCAGCTATTATACCACAGAGTTAAGAGGTGATGCTCGTCCCATAGCAGCACTGCTCAGTGCCAAGGAATTTAAATAGAAAGACTGACATCAGCCTATAAAACAGCTTAAAAAGTCTTTTGCTTGCTATCTTCCTAAGCTGATCAGAAGGGAAGACCTGGCTTTGTATTTGCAGGACACCTGTCACCCTATAGGAGAAACGAGAGAAGCTGTAGTCTGGTTCCCTTGCTATCTGGGCCAGTGGCTCAGCTCCGCTTGCTTGGATGGGAGGTGCCTATACTGGACAGTGGTGGTTTTGTGAAGGGATGGCTGGAGCTGTTGTAGAAAGGATGTGTTGGTAGCTTCAGCCTTGCTGCTGGGCTCAGCTTGGGGCTTGTGTGGTTTCATGCTTCACTTATGGGAGTGTTACCAGTCCCTTTCTTTTCATTCAGGAGCCTCTTGCTCCTGTGACCTCTAGGGCTGGCCACTCTGCCACATGGTGGGACTGGGGCAGGTGGCATCCACTTTGCTCAGGGTCTGAACGCCCTCTGCCCACCACAGCTGCACCCCAACCTTGCACCTTAACTTTCCACAGGCATGGGAGGCAGAGTACAGCCAAAATTTGGCTTTGGGGCTGCTGGAGAGGAGGTTTGAGCAGGCTTCCAACTCTTGCACACCTTCCCAGGGGGAAGGACCACATGATGTGCTACTCTGGCCACCTTTGTGCCTTCACCTGCTGTGGCACTGGGCTGGAGCTCATTAAGTGTTGCTTCTGCACTGGTGTCTACTTCACCTCCCATCACAAGAAGCATGCTGCGACCATTTCTGCCCTTCCCTTCTCAGGTCACAAAGCTGGTTCGTTGAGTTTCTGTTGGCTTTGGTCTTTCATGGACAAACCATTGCTGGGCATGGTTTCTTCCTTCCTGTACTCCTTCTAACTCAGCCTTCTGCTCTGTCCTCAAGTGTGCAGTTTATGTATGTTGTAATGTTTCCTGGGGCTTTGTAGTTTTTCCTCTTTCAGTTCTTTTTTTCCAAACAAAGCCACATCATCTGTCTGTTTCTATATTTATGTGCTTTGCGATAGACACTCAGACTTTGACTGCCTTGTTGTTCCTTCTGCTTAATGTTCTTCCAGAAGCCTAGTTTGAAGTGAAATTGCAGCAAACTTGCTAAGCACAGTCTTACTTTGTTATTGCTTTGAAATCTTCATTAAAGACGTGAAAAGCCCTTCAAAATCTTTAAGTTGGAACAAGGTGATTTTGTATCAATATATGGAGTTTGAAGTGTGCTGGTTTAATGTAAATTAAATGCACTGAAAGTTTCCAAGCACTCTTGCACCAAATCAACTAAACTGGTGTGGAAAAATAATATTTAAGCTGCGTCCAACAGCTTACAGGCCCTTGGGTTTAAAGCTACAACCAGATAATGGAGTATAATAATGAATAATAATAATTAAAGAAAAAAATAGAATTAGGCAGCAGAGCTGTTGCCTTGTCCTGTGGAGATAATATAAGTGACACCATTATAAAAACAGAAATGTGCATATAAAAAGGAGGTGTGAGGTGAAAGTTGTTTACTAATATACGAGCTGATGCTTCGCACTGTACACTGATGGCAGCGATTGACCAGGCTCTTAAATATTTGAAAATTAAGCTGTGGTACTTAATTTTGAGCTGTTCACAGCCAGAGTCGTAAATATTTATTTTGAACCTCAGTAGCACGACATAAATTCTCCCCTCGTGAGGATTGCACTGTTCCTAGAAGGATCTTGCAGTAACGATGTCTATTCGCTTTGTTTGCTGATGTATCATAGAATCATAGAATTACTCAGGTTGGAAAGGACCTCAAAGATCATCAAGTCCAACCACAGCCTAACCATAGTACCCTAACTCTAACAACCCTCTGCTGAATGTTACAGTCACCTGTGTGACGCTGCAGTTTGTACAAGCGATGACGTGCGTGCAGCACTCGCTGTCTGGCTTAGGTTTGTTAGATGTTAGAGGGCTTCAGGAGCTGCTGCCTAACTGGAGTTTTTTCCTGAGATGAAACTGAATGAGAGGGCTGTGCTCTGAGTGAGGCAGGGGTGGTGGTTCGTCTCTGCTGTCAGCGTGGTATTTTGATGTGGTGGTGACATGCCACAAAGCTGTGCGTACCAGTTCAGGGGCTCATTACAGTGTGTTATTCAGTAAACACGTAACCCTCCAAGTGATCGTTTCCAATTCCTGCAGCTTCAGTTTAGATCCAAGAGGGAGGGAGCCGCTGGGTTATGAGCAGAGAGCATTTGTGTAACAGGAGGGTTCTTCGCCTGAACCAATTCTGCTGTTTTCTGGGACTTTAACCCTAACACGTTCCAATTCAAATGTGTTTTTAGAGTGAAGTGTTAACTCTTGCGCCTTCAAAAAACACTTTCCACATTTCCTTACTCATGTCATTTCCTTCTTGTAAGTAGAAACAACAGCAGATCATAAAACAAACTTTCCGCCATATGAATAATAGTGCTCCCAGGTTGTAGGTTTCAGCTCTGATGCCGACGCTTCTGTCTGAGATCAGCGGGAGGGACTTCTTAATTGAAATAGAGGCTGAGCACAAGCGCTGCCTCTCCTCTTTTTTCCTTCCATTTCTTTTGTTGCAGGTGGAAGAAAGAATCTCAGAAACCAAACCCTACAGTTTATTCTCAGCTCTGCTACTAATATTCTCCGTGACCTTCAGCAAACCTCTGCTCTTCTCCTTGTCACAGCTCTTGAAAAGTGAGGAAACAAAACCGCTCTTCCACGTTGGCCTGGGAGTTAGGAATAATCCCAGGGTTACTAAGCTGATTAATAAACTGAATGTGTCACATTTTTTATGGGCTGTTCCCCTTGGCTGTAGGCTACCGCAAATCTTGTAGCCAAATAAATGTTATTTCAGCTCTGCCTGTATCTATGTAAATAGGAGTTAATGAGTTGCTTCGTCTCGTGGCCAGCTCCAGAGGGAGGATGAGGAGAGGCTGCCATGGAAAGTCCCCAGCTGTTGCTAGGCACTACAGCATTGTAGCTTCCTTCTCCAAAACTCTGCTCAGGTTTGGCAAGGGGAGGGAAAACCAAGCGATGGAAAGCCCTACAAAGATGCGTTGCTTACGTTCTGTAAAGCATGGCTTTACTGTGCTGGGCACAGAGAACGTGTGGCTGCAAGTGAGGTGGAAGCAATTTGGTTAGATAGAATAACATTTGGTAACTGGCCTTCTGTTTATTCATTCTCAGCTGCAGGATCATGTGTCTCACTTGTTCTCTGTTCCTCCTGCTGTTTTTTTTTTTTTAAATTTTTTT